>AWOL01S0163996.1:4700-19294 GCA_000715115.1 Nicotiana otophora | reverse complement strand
CCTCGATTAAGTTCGTATGATGTTTTAGGACTTATTGGTATGTTTGTTTGAGGTTCTAGAATCCTCAGAAGAATTTCGGATGGTTAACGGATTGAAATTGGACTTAGAAATTTTGCTGAAGTAGTTGATACATGTGATTCTAGTTTCTTATACGCGATCGCTAGTGGAAGGCCGCGATTGCGAAGAGTTGTTTGGGCGATTGGTGAAAACTATTCCATGTGATCGCAAGAATTAGTCCATGATCATGGAGCTTTACGCAGTGGTACTACGCGAACGCGAGGGTTGTACCGCGTTCGCGAAGAAGGAAGGAGGGTTGGCCTGGAAGCCACGCATTTGTTTATCGCGATCGCATGAAGAAGCTCGCGATCGCGTAGCTTTATGTCCCTCTGCATCGCATTCACTCTTAGAGTTATGCATTTGTAAAGGGTTATTTTGGCGGCTTGTATTTTTGTGATTCGCTATCATGAAGCATTTCCCCCAATCGCAAAGAGGAGCATCTGGGTAGAATATATGATTTCAAAAATGGGGGATAGAGTATTAGTCCATAGTTTAACACTAGGAGCTCGAATTGAGGCGATTCTTGGTGGGATTTTCAAAGAATTGATTGGGGTAAGTGATTCTAACTTGGATTTAGTTAATATACATGAATATATCTTTTTTCTTACCATTGAACTAGAGTTTTGGGTTGGAAAGATTGAGGAATTCGTAGGCTTTAATTTGAGGATTCGAAGGTTGAGTTGAGATCGGAATTGAGAAATTTTATTACGGTCGGACTCATTGTTTAAAGAGTATTATGATTTTTTAAATTTTTTTGGATTCTGAGTTGTGGGCCTGGGGTTGACTTTTCGAGATGGGTGGTTTGGTTCCGGTTATGTTTCAGAATGGATTGGGACACTTAGTCCCATGGTTAAAAGCATAAGTAGAGAGAGTTGACCGGATATGGATTGATGTGTAAATGACACCAGAATAGAGTGTTGATGTTTCCTATAGCTCCATATGGTAATTTTGGTCTTAAGGTGGTTTTGGCTTGAATCGGCGAAAGTGAAAAAGTTAAAGTGTGTAGAGATAAGAAGTTTGAGCGATAGTTGACTTTATGGTTACTAGGCTCGAATTGTGTTTTAAAAAATTATAATAGGTGTGTGGTGTCATTTATGACTTGTGTGCAAAGTTTGAAGTCAATCAGAGTTGGTTTGATAGGTTTCAGCATCGATTTTAGAAGTTGGAAATATTTTAGTTTCATTAGGCTTGAATTGGAGAGCAATTCATGTTTTTAATATAATTGGAGGCCCCGACTAAGTTGTATGATGTTTTATGACTTACTGGTATGTTTGGTTGAGGTCCCAGGATCCTCGGAAGAATTGCGGATGGTTAACAGATTGAAATTGGACTTAGAAGATTTGCTGAATTAGTTTATGCTTGTGATTCTAGTTTCCTTATACGCGATCGTGAGTGGAAGTCCGCGATCGCGAAGAGTTTGTTGGGCGACTGGTGAAAACTATTCCATGCGATCGCAAGAATTGGTCCGCGATCTTAGAGTCTTAGGCTATGGTACTATGCGAATGCGAGGGCTGTACCGCGTTCACGAAGAAGGTAGGAGGGGTGGCCTGAAAGCCACGCGTTTGTTTATTACGGCCGCGTGAAGAGCCTTGCGATCAATTAGCTTTGTGTCCCTTGCATCACGTTAGCGCTTAGAGTTATGCGTTCGTGAAGGGTTGTTTTGGCATCTTGTATTTTTGTAATTCGCAATCGCGAAGCATTTCCTCCGATCGCGAAGAGTAGCATCTGGGCAGAATATAAGATTTCAAAAATAGGGGTTAGAGTATTATTTCACATTTTGACTATGTGAGTTTGGATCAAGGCGATTCTTGGTGGGATTTTCAAGGAATTGATTAGGGTAAGTGATTCTAACTAGGATTTAGTTAATATACATGAATGTATCTTTGTTCTTACCATTTAATTAGTGTTTTGGGTTCGAAAGATTGGGGAACATTCATCGGCTTTAATTTAAGGACTGGAAGGTAGAGATGAGATCAGAATTGAGTAATTTTATTATGGTTAGACTCGTTGTTTAATGAGTTTTATGATTTTGTTAATTTTGTCGGATTCTGAGATGTGGGCCTGGGGTTGACTTACCGGGGTGGGTGGTTTGGTTACAGTGATATTTCAGAATGGGTTGGGATACTTAGTCCCATGGTTAAAAGCCTANTAACTATGATTTAGTTAATATACATGAATGTATCTTTGTTCTTACCATTTAATTAGTGTTTGGGTTGGAAAGATTGGGGAACATTCATCGGCTTTAATTTAAGGACTGGAAGGTAGAGATGAGATCGGAATTGAGTAATTTTATTATGGTTGGACTCGTTGTTTAATTTTATGATTTTGTTAATTTTGTCGGATTCTGAGATGTGGGCCTGGGGTTGACTTACCGGGATGGGTGGTTTGGTTACGGTGATATTTCAGAATGGGTTGGGATACTTAGTCCCATGGTTAAAAGCCTAAGTTGAGAGAGTTAATCGGATACTTATTGATATGTAAATGACTCCATAATGTAGTTTTGATTGTTCTTATAGCTCCATATGGTGATTTTTGTCTTAAGAGTGTGCGGATATCGATTTGGATGTCCGTACGTGGTTTTGGCTTGAATTGACGAAAGTGGGAAAATTTGAAGTTTGAAGTTTGACTGAGAGTTGACATTATAGTTACTCGCTCGAAATTGCGTTTCCAAAACTTGTAATAGGTTCGTGATGTCATTTATGACTTGTGTACAAATTGTGAANTCTTAAGAGTGTGGAGATATCGATTTGGATGTCCGTACGTGGTTTTGGCTTGAATTGACGAAAGTGGGAAAATTTGAAGTTTGAAGTTTGACTGAGAGTTGACATTATAGTTACTCGCTCGAAATTGCGTTTCCAAAACTTGTAATAGGTTCGTGATGTCATTTATGACTTGTGTACAAATTGTGAAGTCAATCGGAGTTGGTTTGATAGGTTTCAGCATCGATTTTAGAAGTTGGAAATTTTTTAGTTTCATTAGGCTTGAATTGGAGAGAAATTCATGTTTTTAATATAATTTGAGGCCCGACTAAGTTGTATGATGTTTTAGGACTTATTGTTATATTTGGTTGAGGTCCCACGATCCTCGGAAGAATTTTGAATGGTTAACGGATTGAAATTGGACTTAGAAGATTTGCTGAAGTAGTTGATGCCTGTGATTCTAGTTTCCTTATACACGATCGCGAGTAGAAGTCCGCGATCGCAAAGTGTTTTTTGGGCGACTGGTAAAACCTATTCCATGCGATCGCAAGAATTGGTCCACGATCTTGGAGCTTTAGGCAGTGGTACTACGGGAATGCATGGGCTGTACCATATTCACGAAGAAGGTAGGAGGGGTGGCCTGGAAGCCATGCGTTTGTTTATCGCGGTCGCGTGAAGAGCCTCGTGATCGAGTAGCTTTGTGTCCCTTGCATCACGTTCGCGCTTAGACTTATGCATTCGTGAAGGGTTGTTTTGGCAGCTTGTATTTTTGTAATTCGCGATCGCGAAGAGTAGCCTCTGGGCAGAATATAAGATTTCAAAAACAGGGGTTAGACAATTATTTCACATTTTGACTATGTGAGCTCGGATCAAGGCAATTCTTGGTGGGATTTTCAAGGAATTGATTGGGGTAAGTGATTCTAACTATGATTTAGTTAATATACATGAATGTATCTTTGTTCTTACCATTTAATTAGTGTTTGGGTTGGAAAGATTGGGGAACATTCATCGGCTTTAATTTAAGGACTGGAAGGTAGAGATGAGATCGGAATTGAGTAATTTTATTATGGTTGGACTCGTTGTTTAATTTTATGATTTTGTTAATTTTGTCGGATTCTGAGATGTGGGCCTGGGGTTGACTTACCGGGATGGGTGGTTTGGTTACGGTGATATTTCAGAATGGGTTGGGATACTTAGTCCCATGGTTAAAAGCCTAAGTTGAGAGAGTTAATCGGATACTTATTGATATGTAAATGACTCCATAATGTAGTTTTGATTGTTCCTGTAGCTCCATATGGTGATTTTTATCTTAAGAGTGTGGAGATATCGATTTGGATGTCCGTACGTGGTTTTGGCTTGAATTGACGAAAGTGGGAAAATTTGAAGTTTGAAGTTTGACTGAGAGTTGACATTATAGTTACTCGCTCGAAATTGCGTTTCCAAAACTTGTAATAGGTTCGTGATGTCATTTATGACTTGTGTACAAATTGTGAAGTCAATCGGAGTTGGTTTGATAGGTTTCAGCATCGATTTTAGAAGTTGGAAATTTTTTAGTTTCATTAGGCTTGAATTGGAGAGAAATTCATGTTTTTAATATAATTTGAGGCCCGACTAAGTTGTATGATGTTTTAGGACTTATTGTTATATTTGGTTGGGGTCCCACGATCCTCGGAAGAATTTTGAATGGTTAACGGATTGAAATTGGACTTAGAAGATTTGCTGAAGTAGTTGATGCCTGTGATTCTAGTTTCCTTATACACGATCGCGAGTAGAAGTCCGCGATCGCAAAGTGTTTTTTGGGCGACTGGTAAAACCTATTCCATGCGATCGCAAGAATTGGTCCACGATCTTGGAGCTTTAGGCAGTGGTACTACGGGAATGCATGGGCTGTACCATATTCACGAAGAAGGTAGGAGGGGTGGCCTGGAAGCCATGCGTTTGTTTATCGCGGTCGCGTGAAGAGCCTCGTGATCGAGTAGCTTTGTGTCCCTTGCATCACGTTCGCGCTTAGACTTATGCATTCGTGAAGGGTTGTTTTGGCAGCTTGTATTTTTGTAATTCGCGATCGCGAAGAGTAGCCTCTGGGCAGAATATAAGATTTCAAAAACAGGGGTTAGACAATTATTTCACATTTTGACTATGTGAGCTCGGATCAAGGCAATTCTTGGTGGGATTTTCAAGGAATTGATTGGGGTAAGTGATTCTAACTATGATTTAGTTAATATACATGAATGTATCTTTGTTCTTACCATTTAATTAGTGTTTGGGTTGGAAAGATTGGGGAACATTCATCGGCTTTAATTTAAGGACTGGAAGGTAGAGATGAGATCGGAATTGAGTAATTTTATTATGGTTGGACTCGTTGTTTAATTTTATGATTTTGTTAATTTTGTCGGATTCTGAGATGTGGGCCTGGGGTTGACTTACCGGGATGGGTGGTTTGGTTACGGTGATATTTCAGAATGGGTTGGGATACTTAGTCCCATGGTTAAAAGCCTAAGTTGAGAGAGTTAATCGGATACTTATTGATATGTAAATGACTCCATAATGTAGTTTTGATTGTTCCTGTAGCTCCATATGGTGATTTTTATCTTAAGAGTGTGGAGATATCGATTTGGATGTCCGTACGTGGTTTTGGCTTGAATTGACGAAAGTGGGAAAATTTGAAGTTTGAAGTTTGACTGAGAGTTGACATTATAGTTACTCGGCTCGCATTTCGTTTCCAAAACTTTTAATAGGTTCGTGATGTCATTTATGACTTGTGTGCAAATTTTAAAGTCAATCGGAGTTGGTTTGATAGGTTTGAACATCGATTGTAGAAGTTGGAAATTGTTTAGTTTCATTAGGCTTGAATTGGAGAGCAATTCATGTTTTTAATATAATTTGAGGCCCGACTAAGTTGTACGATGTTTTAGGACTTATTGTTATATTTTGTTAAGGTCCCACGATCCTCGAAAGAATTTTGAATGGTTAACGGATTGAAATTGGACTTAGAAGATTTGCTGAAGTAGTTGATACCTGTGATTCTAGTTTCCTTATACGCGATCGCGAGTAGAAGTCCGCGATCGCAAAGAGTTTTTTGGGCGACTGGTAAAAACTATTCCATGCGATCACAATAATTGGTCCACGATCTTGGAGCTTTAGGCAGTGGTACTATGGGAATGCGTGGGCTGTACCATATTCACGAAGAAGGTAGAAGGGGTGGACTGGAAGCCATGCGTTTGTTTATCGCGGTCGCGTGAAGAGCCTCGCGATCGAGTAGCTTTGTGTCCCTTGCATCACGTTCGCGCTTAGACTTATGCATTCGTGAAGGGTTGTTTTGGCAGCTTGTACTTTTGTAATTCGCGATCGCGAAGAGTAGCATCTGGGCAGAATATAAGATTTCAAAAACAGGGGTTAGAGAATTATTTCACATTTTGACTATGTGAGCTCGGATCAAGGCAATTCTTGGTGGGATTTTCAAGGAAGTGATTGGGGTAAGTGATTTTAACTATGATTTAGTTAATATACATGAATGTATCTTTGTTCTTACCATTTAATTAGTGTTTGGGTTGGAAAGATTGGGGAACATTCATCGGCTTTAATTTAAGGACTGGAAGGTAGAGATGAGATCGGAATTGAGTAATTTTATTATGGTTGGACTCGTTGTTTAATTTTATGATTTTGTTAATTTTGTCGGATTCTGAGATGTGGGCCTGGGGTTGACTTGCCGGGGTGGGTAGTTTGGTTACGGTGATGTTTCAGAATGGGTTGGGATACTTAGTCCCATGGTTAAAAGCCTAAGTTGAGAGAGTTAATCGGATATTTATTGATGTGTAAATGACTCCAGAATGGAGTTTCGATTATTCCTATAGCTCCATAGGGTTTGCTTTGTCTTAACTTTTTGATTATTCCTATAGCTCCGTACGGTGGTTTTGGCTTGAATTGGCGAAAGTGGAAATATTTGAAGTTTGGAGAGATAAAAAGTTTAACTGAGAGTTGACTTTGTGGTTACTGGGCTCTAATTTAGTTTCGAAAAATTTTAATAGGTATGTTGGTTTGATAGGTTTCAGCATCAATTGTAGAAGTTGGAAATTTATTAATTTCATTAAGCTTGAATTGGAGTGCGATTCATATTTTTGATGTAATTTGAGGCATCGACTAAGTTTGTATGATGTTTTAGCACTTATTTATACGTGTGGTTGAGGTCCCAGGATCCTAGGGCGGATTTCGGATGATTAACGGATTGAAATTGGATTTAGAAGATTTGTTGAAGTAGCTGATGCCTGTGATTCGAGTTCCTTATATGCGATCGCGAGTGGAAGTCCGCGATCGCGAAGAGTGTTTTTGGAGGCTGGTGAAGACTATTTCATGCGATCGCAAGAAATGGTCCTCTATCGTGGAGCTTTAGGCAGTGGTACTATGAAAACGCGAGGGTTGTACCGCATTCACGAAGAAGGAAGGAGAGGTGGCCTGGAAGCCACGCGCTTGTTTATCACGGTCGCGTTAATAGGCTCGCGATCGCGTATCTTTGTCTCCCTGTGCATCGCGTTCGCGCTTAGAGATATGTGTTCTTGAAGGGTTATTTTGGCATCTTGTATTTTTGTGATTCACGATCTCAAAGTATTTCCCCCGAATGCAAAGAGTAGTATTTGGGAAGAATATAAGATTTCAAAAAGGGGGGGGGGGGGCAGGAAGTGTATTATTTCACATTTTGACTATGGGAGCTCGAATTTAGGCGATTGTTGGTGGTTATTTTCCAGGAATTGATTGGGGTACCGCGTTCACAAAGAAGGAAGGAGGTATGGCCTGGAAGCCACGCATTTGTTTATCGCGGTCGCGTGAAGAGGCTCGCGATCGCATAGGTTTGTGTCCCTGTGAGTCGCGTTCGCGCTTAGAGTTATGTATTCGTGAAGGGTTATTTTGGCAGCATGTATTTTTGTGATTCTCCATTGCGAAGCATTTCCCCCGATCGCAAAGAGGAGCATCTGGGAAAAATATAAGATTTAAAAAATGGAGGTTAGAGTATTATTTCACATTTTAACTATGGGAGCTCGTATTGAGGCGTTGCTTGCTGGGATTTTCAAGGAATTGACAGGGGTAAGTGATTCTAACTCGGATTTAGTTAATATATATGAATGTATCTTTGTTCTTACCATTTAATTAGTGTTTTGGGTTGGAAATATTGGAAACATTGATAGGCTTTAATTTAAACGATTTGAAGGTCGAGTTGAGATCAGAATTTAGTAATTTTATTATGGTTGGACTCGTTATTTAATAAGTGTTCTAATTTTGTTAATTTTGTCGAATTTCGAGTTGTGGGCCCGGGGTTGCCTTATCAGGGTGGGTGGTTTAGTTCCGGTGATGTTTCAGAATGGGTTGGGACACTTAGTCCCATGGTTAAAAGCCTAAGTTGATAGAGTTGATAGGATATTGATTGTTGTGTAAATGACTCCGGAATGGAGTTTTGATGGTTCCTATAGCTCCATATGGTGATTTGGGTCTTACGAGTGTGTCGGATATCGATTTGCAGGTCCATAGTTGGTTTTGTCGAAAGTGGGAAAAGTTGAAGTTTGGAGAGATAAGAAGTTTGACTGGGAGTTGACTTTAAGGTTACTATGCTCGAATTATGTTTCCAAAAATTATAATAGGTTTGTGGTGTCATTTATGACTTGTGTGCAAATTTTGAAGTCAATCGGAGTTGATTTGATAGGTTTCAGTATCGATTGTAAAAGTTAGAAATTTGTTAGTTTCATTAAGCTTGAATTGGAGTGCGATTCATCTTTTTGATGTTATTTGATGTAATTTGAGGCCTCGACTAAGTTTGTATGATGTTTTAGGACTAGGATCCTCGGGTGGATTTCAGATGGTTAACAGATTGAAATTGGACTTTGAAGATTTGCTGATGTAGCTGATGCCTGTGATTCTAGTTTCCTTATACGCGATCAGGGAGCTTTAGGCAGTGGTACTATGCAAACGCGATGGTTGTACCGCATCCACGAAGAACGAAGGGGGGGTGTCCTGGAAGCCACGCGTTAGTTTATTGTGGTCGCATGAATAGGATCGTGATCGTGTAGCTTTGTGTCCTTGTGCATCACGTTTGTGCTTAGAGTTATGCATTCTTGAAGGGTTATTTTTGCATCTTTTATTTTTGTGATTCGCGATCGCGAAGCATTTCCTCCGATCACAAAGAGTAGTATCTGGGAAAAATATAAGATTTCAAAAACTGGAGTTAGAGTATTATTTCAAATATTATCTATGGGAGCTCGAATTGAGGCAATTCTTGGTGGTATTTTCAAGGAATTGACTGGGGTACCGCATTCACGAAGAAGGAAGGAGGGATGTCCTGGAAGCCACGCGTTTGTTTATCGCGGTCGCGTGAAGAAGCTTGCGATCGCTTGAAGGGGCTCGCGCTCGCATAGCTTTGTGTCCCTGTGAGTCGCGTTCGCACTTAGAGTTATGTGTTCGTGAAGGGTTATTTTGGCAGCTTGTATTTTTATGATTCGCGATTGCGAACTATTTCCCCCGATCGCAAAGAGGACCATCTGGGCAGAATATAAGATTTAAAAAATGGAGGTTAGAGTATTATTTCACATTTTGCCTATGGGAGCTCGAATTAAGGCAATTCTTGGTGGGTTTTCAAGGAATTAATATGGGTAAGTGATTCTAACTCAGATTTAGTTAATATACATGAATGTATCTTTGTTCTTACCATTTAATTAATATTTTGGGTTGGGAAAAATTTGGAAACATTGATAGGCTTTAATTAGAGGATTTGAAGGTCAAGTTGAGATCATAATGTAGTAATTTTATTATGGTTGGACTTATTGTTTAATGAGTGTTCTAATTTTGTTAATTTTGTCAGATTCCTAGTTGTGGGCCCGGGGTTGACTTATCGGGGTGGGTGGTTTGGTTCCGGTGATGTGTCAGAGTGGGTTAGGATACTTAGTCCCATGGTTAAAAGCCTAAGTTCAGAGAGTTGATCGGATATTGATTGATGTGTAAATGACTCCTGAATGGAGTTTTGATTGTTCCTATAGCTCCATATGGTGAGTTGTGTCTTAAAAGTGTATCCGGATATCGATTTGGAGGTTCGTAGGTGGTTTTGGCTTGAATTGGCGAAAGTGAAAAAAGTTGAATTTTTGAGAGATAAGAAGTTTGACTGAGAGTTGACTTTATGGTTATTGGGCTCGAATTTAGTTTCCAAAAATTTTAATAGGTCCGTGGTGTCATTTGTGACTTGTGTGCAAATTTTGAAGTCAATCGGAGTTGGTTTGGTAGGTTTCTGCATCAATTGTAGTAGTTGGAAATTTGTTAGATTCATTAAGCTTGAATTAGAGTGCGATTCATGTTTTTGATGTTATTTGATGTAATGTGAGGCCTCAACTACGTTCGTATGATGTTTTAGGACTTATTGGTATGTTTGGCCGAGGTCCCAGGATCCCCGGGTTGATTTCGAATGGTTAACAGATTGAAATTGGACTTAAAAGATTTGTTTAAGTAGCTGATGACTGTGATTCTAGTTTCCTTATACGCGATCGCGAAAGGAAGTCCGCGATCGCGAAGAGTTTTTTGGGCGACTGGTGAAAACTATTTCATGCGATCGCAAGAAATGGTTCGCGATCATAGAGCTTTAGGCAGTGGTTCTACGCAAACGCGAGGGTTGTACCGCAGTCACGAAGAAGGAAGGAGGGGTGGCCTGGAAGCCACGTGTTTGTTTATTGCGGTCGCATGAATTGGCTCGCGATCGCGTAGATTTGTGTCCCTATGCATCACGTTCGCACTTAGAGTTATGCGTTCTTGAAGGGTTATTTTGGTAGCTTTTATTTTTGTGATTCGCGATCGCGAAGCATTTCCCACAATCGCAAAGAGTAGTATCTGGGTAGAATATAAGATTTCAAAAACGGAGGTTACAGTATTATTTTACATTTTGACTATGGGAGCTCGAATTGAGGCGATTCTTGGTGGTATTTTCAAGGAATTGTTTGGGGTACCGCGTTCATGAAGAAAGAAGGAGGGATGGCCTAGAAGCCATGCGTTTGTTTATCCTGGTCGCGTGAAGAGGTTCGCGATAGCGTAGCTTTGTATCCCTGTGAGTCGCATTCGCACTTAGAGTTATGCGTTCGTCAAGGGTTATTCGGGCAGTTTATATTTTTGTTATTAGCGATCACGAAACATTTTCCCCGATCGCAAAGAGGAGCATCTGGGCAGATTATAAAATTCAAAACATTGAGGGTAGAGTATTATTTCACATTTTGACTAAGGGGGCTCGAATAGAGGCGATTCTTTGTGGGATTTTCAAGGAATTGATAGGGGTAAGAGATTCTAACTCGAATTTAGTTAATATACATGAATATATATTTGTTCTTACCATTTACTTAGTGTTTTGGGTTGGGAAAAATTTGTGAACATTGATAGGCTTTAATTTGAGGATTTGAAGGTCGAGTTCAGATCGAAATTTAGTAATTTTATTATGGTTGGACTCGTTATTTAATGAGTGTTCTAATTTTGTTAATTTTGTCAGATTCTGAGTTGTGGGTCCGGGGTTGACTTATCGGGGTGGGTGATTTGGTTCCGGTGATATTTTAGAGTGGGTTGGGATACTTAGTCCCATGGTTAAAAGCCTAAGTTGAGAGAGTTGATCGGATATCGATTGATGTGTAAATGACTCCATAATGGAGTTTTGATTGTTCCTATAACCCCATATGGTGAGTTGTGTCTTAAGAGTGTTTCCGGATATCGATTTGGAGGTCCGTAGATAGTTTTGGCTTGAATTGGCGAAAGTGGGAAAAGTAGAAGTTTTGAGAGATAAGAAGTTTGCCTGAGAGTTGACTTTATGGTTACTAGGCTCGCATTTAGTTTCCAAAAATTTTAATAGGTACGTGGTATCATTTGTGACTTGTGTGCAAATTTTGCAGTCAATCGGAGTTGGTATGATCGATTTCAGCATCAATTGTAGAAGTTGGAAATGTGTTAGTTTCATTAAGCTTGAATTGGAGTGTGATTCATGTTTTTGATGTTATTTGATGTAATTTGAGGCCTCAACTAAGTTTGAATGATATTTTAGGACTTATTGGTATGTTTGGCTGAGGTCGGGTTCATTTCGAATGGTTAACAGATTGAAATTGGACTTGGAAAATTTTTTGACGCAGCTGATGCCTGTGATTCTAGTTTTCTTATACGCGATCGCGAGTGGAAGTCCGCGATGGCGAAGAGTTTTTTGGGCGACTGGTGAAAACTATTTCATGCGATCACAAGAAATGGTCTGCGATCGTGGAGCTTTAGGCAGTGGTACTACGCAAACGCGAGGGTTGTACCGTAGTCACGAAGAAGGAAGGAGGAGTGGCCTGGAAGCCACGTGTATGTTTATTACGGTCGCGTGAATAGGCTCGCGATCGCGTAGCTTTGCGTCCCTNTTTTGAGAGATAAGAAGTTTGACTGAGAGTTGACTTTATGGTTACTAGGCTCGAATTTAGTTTCCAAAAATTTTAATAGGTCCGTGGTATCATTTGTGACTTGTGTGCAAATTTTGCAGTCAATCGGAGTTGGTATGATCGATTTCAGCATCAATTGTAGAAGTTGGAAATGTGTTAGTTTCATTAAGCTTGAATTGGAGTGTGATTCATGTTTTTGATGTTATTTGATGTAATTTGAGGCCTCAACTAAGTTTGAATGATATTTTAGGACTTATTGGTATGTTTGGCTGAGGTCGGGTTCATTTCGAATGGTTAACAGATTGAAATTGGACTTGGAAAATTTTTTGACGCAGCTGATGCCTGTGATTCTAGTTTTCTTATACGCGATCGCGAGTGGAAGTCCGCGATGGCGAAGAGTTTTTTGGGCGACTGGTGAAAACTATTTCATGCGATCACAAGAAATGGTCTGCGATCGTGGAGCTTTAGGCAGTGGTACTACGCAAACGCGAGGGTTGTACCGTAGTCACGAAGAAGGAAGGAGGAGTGGCCTGGAAGCCACGTGTATGTTTATTACGGTCGCGTGAATAGGCTCGCGATCGCGTAGCTTTGCGTCCCTGTGCATCGCGTTTGCACTTAGAGTTATGTGTTCTTGAAGGGTTATTTTGGCAGCTTTTAATTTTGTGATTTGCGATAGCGTAGCATTTCCCATGATCGCAAAGAGTAGTTAGGTTTTAATTTGAGGATTTGAAGGTCGAGTTGAGATCGGAATTTAGTAATTTTATTATGGTTGGACTCGTTGTTTAATGAATGTTCTAATTTTGTTAATTTTGTTGGATTACGAGTTGTGGGTCCGGGTTTGACTTATCGGGGTGGGTGATTTGGTTCTGGTGATGTTTCAGAATGGGTTGGGATACTTAGTCCCATGGCTAAAAGCCTAAGTTGAGAGAGTTGATAGGATATTGATTGATCTGTAAATGGCTCCGGAATGGAGTTTTGATGGTCCCTATAGCTCCATATAGTAATTTTGGTCTTATGAGTGTGTCGGATATCGATTTGGAGGTTCGTAGTTGGTTTTGGCTTGAATTGGCGAAAGTGAAAAAAGTTGAAGTTTGGAGAGATAAAAAGTTTAAACGATTGTTGACTTTATGGTTATTGGGCTCGCATTTTGTTTCCAAAAATTATGATAGGTCTGTGGTGTCATTTATGACTTGTGTGCAAATTTTGAAGTTAATCGGAGTTGTTTTGATAGGTTTCTGCATCAATTATAGTAGTTGAAAATTTGTTAGATTCATTAAGCTTGAATTAAAGTGCGATTCATTTTTTTTGATGTTATTTGATGTAATTTGAGGCCTCAACTACGTTTGTATGATGTTTTAGGACTTATTGGTATGTTTGGCCGAGGTCCCAGGATCCTCGGGTTGATTTCGAATGGTTAACAGATTGAAATTGGACTTAAAAGATTTGTTGAAGTAGCTGATGCCTGTGATTCTAGTTTCCTTATATGAGATCGCGAAAGGAAGTCCGCGATCGCGAAGAGTTTTTTGAGTGACTGGTGAAACTATTTCATGCGATCGCAAGAAATGGTCCGCGATCGTAGAGCTTTAGGCAGTGGTACTACGCAAACGCGAGGGTTGTACCGCAGTCACGAAGAAGGAAGGAGGGGTGGCCTGGAAGCCACATGTTTGTTTATTGCGGTCGCGTGAATTAGCTCGCGATCGCGTAGATTTGTGTCCCTATGCATCACGTTCGCGCTTAGAGTTATGCGTTCTTGAAGGGTTATTTTGGTAGCTTTTATTTTTGTGATTCGCGATCGCGAAGCATTTCCCACAATCGCAAAGAGTAGTATCTGGGCAGAATATAAGATTTCAAAAACAGGGGTTAGAGTATTGTTTTACATTTTGACTATGGGTGCTCGAATTGAGGCGATTCTTGGTGGTATTTTCAAGGAATTGTTTGGGGTACCGCGTTCATGAAGAAAGAAGGAGGGATGGCCTAGAAGCCATGCGTTTGTTTATCCTGGTCGCGTGAAGAGGTTCGCGATAGCGTAGCTTTGTATCCCTGTGAGTCGCATTCGCACTTAGAGTTATGCGTTCGTGAAGGGTTATTCTGGCAGCTTGTATTTTTGTTATTAGCGATCGCGAAGCATTTTCCCCGATCGCAAAGAGGAGCATCTGGGCAGATTATAAAATTCAAAAAATTGAGGGTAGAGTATTATTTCACATTTTGACTAAGGGAGCTCGCATTGAGGCGATTCTTCGTGGGATTTTCAAGCAATTGATAGGGGTAAGAGATTCTAACTCGGATTTAGTTAATATACAACAACAACAACAACAACCCAGTAGAATCCCATTAATGGGGTCTGGGGAGGGTAGTATGTACGCAGACCTTACCCCTACCCCGAAGGAGTAGAGAGGCTGTTTCCGAAAGACCCTCGGCTTAAAAA
>AWOL01S0163984.1:19188-36256 GCA_000715115.1 Nicotiana otophora | reverse complement strand
ATTTTAAATTTGGGTGATTGGATAGATGACTAATTAGGTTAATTCTTCAAACTTATACTCCATTGGTCTTGAAAAAAGAAATTATATTTTAAATAGGTCAACTTTAATTGATCCAAGTGTTTATCACTATTCTGAATTGACTATGATGATGATGGTAAATAATTAATTTACAACAACAACAATAATAATAATTGGTGAACAATGTAACATGAAAATTCACCTAACCAATTGAAAAATTCACAAACAACTATGATAATTGGAGTTAATACAACACTTACAATATTAGAAAATACACCGCATATATCTCGGCTTCCCGTTAGGACAACGGCAAGTGCACCAACAAACATCAAATTCTGAAAGGAAGCAAAATTAGACTTCCATATTTTTCTTAGCTCCCAGATATGGCAAATCTAATTGAGTGTGCTAAGTGCTAACAAAATTTCAAATTAAAAGTTGATAAAAGAATGGAACTACATATGAAGTAGGAATATGCTCTTAATAACGTAAGGTTTTTTGGAAAACAATTGTGGAAATTTAATTAAAACGGATAATATTACACGCGAATCTTTTGGCTAATCAAATACCAACTTGTTGCATGAATAATCGTAACATATCAGGTGAGGAGCAGATCGAGTGAAATTAGGGNACAACAACAACAATAATAATAATTGGTGAACAATGTAACATGAAAATTCACCTAACCAATTGAAAAATTCACAAACAACTATGATAATTGGAGTTAATACAACACTTACAATATTAGAAAATACACCGCATATATCTCGGCTTCCCGTTAGGACAACGGCAAGTGCACCAACAAACATCAAATTCTGAAAGGAAGCAAAATTAGACTTCCATATTTTTCTTAGCTCCCAGATATGGCAAATCTAATTGAGTGTGCTAAGTGCTAACAAAATTTCAAATTAAAAGTTGATAAAAGAATGGAACTACATATGAAGTAGGAATATGCTCTTAATAACGTAAGGTTTTTTGGAAAACAATTGTGGAAATTTAATTAAAACGGATAATATTACACCATGTAAAGCGAATCTTTTGGCTAATCAAATACCAACTTGTTGCATGAATAATCATAACATATCAGGTGAGGAGCAGATCGAGTGAAATTAGGGTACTACAATGTCTCTCTTATTTAGTATTACTTCAACCCATAAAGCATATGTCTTCAGTTACTAGTATTTTAATTAAGAGATTTTTGTTACATAAAGAGTATGTCCTCCTCGTGATCTCCAGCAAACATGTCTGGACATCATTTAAAGAAATCATATTATTCTATAAAAGACAATCCACGAAATAATTCTTAGGCTGCACATTGTTTCCCCCTTTCATAGCAGCTTCTTTCTGTGTGTCAGACAATCCTTGTTTGGGTGTTTGTTAGTTATTGGAATTTATCGTGGTTATTTTAAATATAATATTTATTTTGATTTTACTTAAATTTTATTATTTGTATTGTATTTCGTTACATCTAGGGGTGTACAAACCAAACCGGAAAATCGTGCCAAACCGAAAAGTTAAACCAAACCGATTAAAAAAAGACTAAGTTTGATTTGATTTGATTTGGTATTTAGTCAAAAAACCAGAATCAAACCGACATATAAATATATAATTTATATATATACTTTTAAAATTTTATATAGAATTTGCTTTTAAGAAATGTCTAAAAATATTTAGAATTCTCTTACGGAATATAATATTTAATAAAATATGAAGTGTTCCATATTTATTAACAGTAAATAATAGTTTGTATGATCACTTTCTTATTAAGTGTTACTGTAATGCGTCAATCTCTTTGTTCTTCCATGTTCATATGTCAAGATATGTTAAATTCTTATATCTTTTTCGAATTTGAAGTGGTTATTATAATTGAGGTATCATATTGATTTTTGTGTTTAATTACTAAATTCAGTTAACTTTAAAAGTGAACATCAACGAAAAATTATTGTCAGATAACTAAAAAAATAATTATCATGTGTTACTAAGTAAATTCTCCCATATAAATATTTAATAGATAATATGTTTGTCAATTTTGTCTATTGTTACTAAGTACCCCTTGCCCACCCTCCATGATTATTAGCTCATGGAATATTAGAGGGCTTAATAAGCCCTATAAGTAAAAAGAACTCAAGGCCTTTCTGCTTCAAAATAAAATAACAGTGCTAGGGTGCCTTGAGACAAAAGTGAAAATATGGAATGAAAAAAGAGTTAGAAGGAAAATAGAAAATGAATGGGAAGTGTTTGCAAATTATACACATGCTCATAATGGAAGAATATGGATAATGTGGAAGACTCAACAAGTAGACATTAAAATAATACATGCTGGAGCCCAACTGATGCACTGTGAAGTCAAGGACAAAATCTCAAATTTTAACTGTTGGTTAACTTTTGTGTATGGGTATAATACAATAGCAGAGAGACAGGAAATATGGAGTCAGCTAAGACAGATTAACAATACTATGGTGGAGGCTTGGCTTGTGCTAGGAGATTTTAATACTATGCTCTCTGTCACTGATAGAATTAATGGAAACCCTATCAGCCAGAATGAGGTGGAAGACTTCCAAACTTATGTTGAGGACACTAGACTGGGATTGTCGAATAGAAAAGGCTGCCAATGGTCATGGTGCAATAAAAGGGAAGTTGCTGATAAAATTTACAGCAACATTGATTGGGCCTTGGGGAATCCTTATTGTTTCATGAAGTATAGCAACATAGAGGCAATGTATGATAATTATGGGGCTTCTAATCACTCACCCATAATAGTGTGCACTGAGGTCACTAGAAACTATTTGCCTAAGCCATTTAGGCTGCTTACNAGGATGAATTCAGAAAGATGGTTCAAGAGGTGTGGACTCAAAACATAACTGGATATACTATGTATTCAGTCTGGCAGAAATTGCAGGTCCTAGGAAGCAAAGCAAAAGTGATGAACAGAGCTTATAACTCAGTGGAAAAGAGGATTGAAAACCTCAAGGAGAAACTGCAGAAGGTGCAAAAGGAAATTGATGATGATGTATTCAATAATACACTTATTCTAGAGGAGAAAGAGTTATTAATGCAAGTAGAGAAATGGGAAGGTATCCAAGAGAAGGTATATAGGCAGAAATCAAGAGCAGTGTGGATATCAGCAGGGGATTCTAACACAAAGTTTTTCTACGCTCAGCTGAAAGCAAGACAGGCTAGAAACAGAGTGTCTACCATTTGTAATGATCTTGGGCTAAAACTGACTGATCCCATATTGGTAGAACAAGAGTTCATATCATTCTTCAAAGGCTTGCTAGGAACAAGACCTTCTGAATTGCTCTGTCTTGATATTACAATAGCCAGGAATGAACCTTGTTTGAATAGAGAACATCAACAGCATCTTGTCAAGAGTATAACTAAGATGGAGATTGAGCAGGGGCTTAAAAATATGCCAAGTGATAAAGCACATGGCATTGATGGTTTTTCAGTTGAGTTCTTCAAAAAATATTGGAATATTGTTGGACAAGAAACTATGAATGCAGTCAAGGAATTCTTTGAGACAGGGAAACTATTAAAGAATGTCAATAGTACTACTATTACATTGGTGCCAAAGGTGACTAGTCCCTCTTTTGTAAAAGAATTTCGACCAATAGCATGTTATACCACCATATACAAGCTCATTGCAAAAATTCTTATAACAAGGTTAAAAATAGTGGTGGATATCATAGTAGGACCAGCTCAGTCAGCCTTTATAGAAGGGAGAAATATACTGGACAATGTAATTATTGCTCATGAGTTGGTTAAGGGGTATAACAAAAAAGGAGTCTCGCCTAGGTGCATTATAAAAGTTGACATAAGAAAGGTGTATGATTCAGTTGAATGGCCTTTCTTACGTATGGTCTTGCTGGAATATGAGATACCTAATAAAATGGTGCATTGGATAATGGAATGTGTAACTACTGTGAGCTATTCTATACTGATTAATGGTGGGCTCACTAATAGATTTCAAGCAAGAAAGGGGCTGAGACAAGGGGATCCAATGTCCCCCTACCTGTTTGTGCTAGTGATGGAATATCTGAGTACAACATTGAAGACTCTTAAAGACATCCCTGACTTCAATTTCCACCCAAGATGTGCAAAGTTGAACCTTACTCATATCTGTTTTGCAGATGATCTGATAATGTGTTGCAGAGCTGACAAGATTTCTATTCAACTAATGCTGGATAAGTTCAACCATTTCTCGAAGGTGACTAGGCTCATAGCAAACTTAGACAAGAGTTCTATCTATGTAGCTGGAGTGTCTCAGGGATTTAAAGATATGATTAGTACAGATTATCAGTTCAAGATGGAAGCCCTACCATTCAAATACTTGTTAGTGCCTTTATCATCTAGAAAGTTAACAATTCAGAAATGTATGCCATTAGTGGAGAAGATAACTAACAAAATAAAGTGCTGGACATTAAAGTTTCTATCTTACAGTGGAAGACTACAACTGATAAAGAGTGTCCTATTTGAAATGCAAACATATTGGGGGCAGGTGTTTCTGTTTCCAAAAAAGATCATACAACTAGTGAATACTGTGTGCAAAATATTTCTATGGACTGGCAGTCAAAACCCTTCAAAGAGAGCATTGATTTCATGGGATAAAATATGTATGCCTACTTCAACTGGTGGACTAAATGTCATTAATTTCTTATGGTGGAACAAAGCAGCAATTTGTAAACTAGTGTGGGCTATACATACAAAAAAAGATGCGCTTTGGATTAAATGGATTCATGCAGTTTATATAAAAAAGCAAGACTTCACTACAATGAGCACTCCTAGTCAAGCTTGCTGGCTGGTAAGGAAAGTATTTGACATAAGAGATTGGTACCTGAGTATAGACTCCTTTGCCAACATTAACAACTATTGTAGGAAGGGGTAGTTCAATATTCAGAAGGCTTACATTTTAGCGAGGCCTCAATTTCAAAAGGTTCACTGGAAGGCCTTAATACTGGGTTCAACTATACCTAGACATAACTTCATCTTATGGCTAGCACTTCACCATAGAATCACCACTGTGGATAGGCTGGCCAGCTTGGGGGATACAGGTAGCAAGTGGATGTGTATTGTGCAGTAGTGAAAAAACAGAAACAATGGCCCATCTCTTTTTTGAATGTCAATACTCAAGGAATATCTGGAGTACACTAGTCAACTGGTTGGGAGAGAGACATCAAATTGGACTTTGGGAAGAGGAAGTCGTATGGTTGACAAAAAGAGCAAAGAATGATAGACCTCGTAATAGCATATTGGCATTTCTGTTTGCAGCAGTGGTATACCATACATGGACAGAAAGAAACATGCGCAGATTTCAGGGGAGAAAGACTGAAACCAAGAGTAGAATTTGTGACATTGTCCTCCAACTTTATATCAAAGGGCAACAAAAGACTAAATGAAAGAAGATTTTAGAAGGAGTGAATAACTTTCCTCTATGAATAGTTGATATTATAAGTAGTAGAGGAACTATGTAGATGTAAATAATAGTGTTTTTTGGTATTTTGCTGTTTTTTTTTTGAGTCTAACTCTTTAGTCCAAAGGAGTTAGAGATGTTGTAATTATCTTTACTGGTTTAATAAAAGTTTTGATATTTGACCAAAAAAAAAATATTTGTCAATTTTTTAAATTTTTACTAAACATGTATTTAATTATCAAAATTTAACAAAGTAAAATTGAAATAATATTTAAGTAACAAAAAAATCAAAAAATTCGCCAACACCGAACAAATCCAAACCGATATAATTAGTTTGGTTTGATTTTGATAAAAACTGAACCAACTCGATTCATGTACGCACCTAGTTACATCACGACGAAAACTGCCGGCGAAAACATATTATAGTATTCCCCCGACCTTATAGCAGTTCAAAATATTAGTTGGTAGAAGAGTACAACGATCGAGTTCTTAAACTATCCATGCCAAAAGTAAACCTGTCTTAAGTATTGTTTAAAGAGAGAAGAGAGAAAACTTCTTATTGATCTGAGTACATTACATGACAGAACATTGAGCTATATAAAATTAACAAGAAAAATATTTTAGTTCTCAATATTTCTAATAATTGTAATATAATTAAATATATCTTATAAGATATTCATAATGATTCTTTAAACTTTCAATGGAATACCGAATATAATATAATGCTTTAATCATCAATCAGTTGTTGTTCAGTAGTACTATAATCATAAAAGTAATCATTAAGAATATCATAATATTCTAAACATCTTTTTAAGCTCAAGGGTGGTGGAAAAATTATAGTTTATTTAGAAATAAGATATTATACTGAAGAACAGAGGCGAATCCACGGTGTAAATCGTGGTTCATGTGAACCCGTGGTCCTCGACGATATCAAATATATTATGTATATAATTTACGAAACTTATTATTACTTGATGACACACATGGTCAAAAGAGACAAAATGGTTCATTGGTTTTTGCCCCTTATTTCTTGCTAACTTACGGTCATGAGATCGAATCCCTTCAAAATTACTGCTTTAATTTCTTATTCTTAAGTCTTTCTTCTTTTTTTTGACAGCAACGCATCCTTTTATTTTAGTTTTCCTGAAGTATCGGTGGTGCACCAATGTTTTCGAAATCCTGGATCCGCCTCTGCTGGAGAGTCACCGAACAGAAACAATTGCTTGACGAATGAACTGGAATCTTTTCCCTATAAGATCATTGGTTTTACAATAAAAGAAACTTTAATTTTTTTGGTTTACAACAACTTGTGATTTTTATCTTCCAATTGAAATGGACTCAGACCATAAGCTAATTAACAATTAATTGCTCAACTACATTTTTGCTTTTTAAATGAAATATGAAAGAAGTTGTGAAAGAATGAATGAATCTTGATGAATTAAATCATGAAGTCAGAAAAAAGTTGTACATAAACTCTACTTATAACTCTTAATTAACATCCTAAAGAACCCATGTTCTCTAATTCTCTCTATTTTCATATGATCTAAACCCATAATATATCAGGCTTAAAATCACCTCTTCCTTTTGGTAGCTTGAATAGGCAGTGCAGTTTGAGAAAATTGATAAAGTCCTATTTAAGATGCTAGCTCTCACCAACATACTAAACAAGGTGCGACAGAAACAGCTCTTAATCCAATTTGAGGGACAATTTTATAATTCTATCAAACAGGCCATGAGGCTTCTCTTCTCCTAAACACTTGTGTCGTTGCAATTTGCAACCAAAGATTGTCAATCTCTGCATTTTGTTGTAGACTTTGGGATATAATTAATGCCGAAGGTTCCTTCTCTTTTAATCTGTTTGTGGACTTTCAGATGCTATTGCTGATTCTTCATTGCATGCTTCTTTAAGAAAAATAGTAGTATCAAATTGCCATACAAGGACTTCAAGGTACAAAACTGATTCCAAGAGGTTTTGTCCTCCTTTTTTTGTTGCTAACTTTGGTGCAACAATGTTTGTTCTTTTATCTTCATTGGAAGCTTGTGTCTTCGCTTTGGTGTTCATTCACGGTTCTGCTCTGAACACGGAGTACTAATTTTTGTTATCACTTGTTGTTTCCTTCACTTTGATTTTCTGATTGGCATGCTGGTGTTACTATTTGTTGTTACTCGTTTCTTCTTATTGTTCCTGAGCTGAGAGTCTATTGGAAACAACTTCTCTATCTTGAATAGGGGTAAGGTCTGCAGACACACTACCCTCCCCAGATCCCACTTGTGTAACTACATTGTGTTTGTTGTTGTTGTTAGTACTCCATTGGCTTAGCTACAACACACAACAGTACCTTCATCTGACAATAAATGGAATATATGAGGCCCTTCTTTTCTCTTGGAAAGCTTAGAAGCAAAGACATCTAATGCTTCTTTCATCCATGGATGCCAACATACTTCCCTTGCTTCACTAAAATTCACCTGCATAATTGAATCAAATTCAACATCATGAGAGTATATTTTGTCGGGCTAAAACCGCTTAAAGATATTCTGAACATAGTATGATATTGTCCGCTTTGGACCAAGCTCGCACGATTTTTCCTAAAAGGTCTCACACCATTAAGAGATCCATATACCTTATATGTAAATTTCCAATCTTTTTAGCTATCAATATGAAACTTTGTTCGCACACTAACACATTTTTCATTAAGATCCAAGTGATTCAAGATGAGAATAGTTCCTATTGCAGATTGAAAGCATACCCATAAACGTCGACGGACAGTTTTTTCAGGCCAATCGTCTAGTTCCTCAGTCACACGCAAAGGAAACATGTGCCCCTCATGAAATGTACCTTGGCTTTTGCTTTTGAAACTCCATGTACCTAAGTATTCCTGCAAATAGAACACCGAAAAATATAGTTAAGTAATGAGCAAAATTTTAAGGCTTATGCACAAAAATAATAACTATGCCTCAATTTTAAACTAACGGAAAAAAAAGAAGAAGAAGATGAATAATCAAAATTAATTCACTATTTATTTTCGCATGCAGAAACGAACCTGAACCTCAACCTCACCAACAACTCCAGCTTCTTCAAATGTCTCTCTTGAAGCTGCCTCTTCTAATGATTCATCAATTTCCCAACCACCCTACGTTTTAATTGCAAAATCAAGAATGTCAATTGGTGAATGATACATTACTAATACAATGGAACCATTTTCCCTATATCAATTGGGAACTAAACAAATCAGTACTATATAATTGGATTGAATTAATAGTCCAAAGATATACCTTAGGGAACATCATTCTTGGATTTTTCTGCGAGCTGATTAATAAAAATTCCAAATCATCAATAGGGGTACCCTGAACACAAGATGATTGGTCCGTTTTCTTGCATCTGTACGGAATACATCTGCGCCATTATGGTAAAATGAGAGAAAATCATTGTAAATTCGAGAGTCAAATTTCTTAATTATGATCGTGAATCTGAATATAAGATTTTTAAGTTATTGAAATAAAATATATATATTTAAAACTATGTAAAAAGTAGTACAAGTCACAATAATTAACAAATTCAAAATATTTTAAAGTTATATATCACAAACAATTCTCATATTTGCCCTCGAAAACATTATTTGAAATACAAATTATAGGAAGGAATAAATAAATGAATACGCACCCAACAACTTGACGACAACCATGATTGTATCTCTGCAAATCTCTTCCTGTGCGAGAGGACATTGAGAAAGACTTCTTGATTTGCATATTAAAAAACAAAGAGAAATTTTTTCTTCTTCTTACGAAGAAACTTTTCTGAATCAAAAAAGGGTACTCAAGAGATGAGAGCAATATATATAGGAATGCAATTAGGCCGTTATAGAGAGAGGGAAAAATTGACGCGTATAATTTATATATCATTCACTCCCTAAAACGTGAAAAAATTTGGCTATTTTCTTGGGTTAGATGTTATTCTTTAGAAATTTAAGAAGCTAAATACATATGAGAGATAGAAGTAAGCTTTGCTAGATCTCTTAATTGTGTGGATAATATGAGAATGCTCTGTTACGTTTGTTTGTCCACTCCTTTAATAGAGACAGGAGAGAGACAAAGGAGATTTAATATGAGAATTATATGGTAGTGGACAGGTTGTGCCGGGGTCAATCATTTTGGTGTTGTATTTTACTGTTTTGTTTTTTATTTTTAATTTTAGGAGCGTCAGTAACTATTTACGTTATGTAACCGAAAAATATATAAAATTATATAATTTTTATATATAACACACATAATATATATAAAAATAAAAAATATACATTTTTCGGCTATTATTTTGAGAGCGACTATATAATGTCTTTTTCCTATTGTTTACCCTTAAATCGGATAACAATTAAATTTGTACGCGGTTTTAAGGATACGTGGATTGATTCAACACAAATAATCAAGAATATTAGATAAACGAGTTAAAGCGAAATAAACGATCAAACCAGCTGTAATGTTATGGCTTAGCCCAAACCTAGGTTGAACAGTAACTTTGACCTCGATTGGACCCTTGGTTCGAGCTCAGTTGTAAATGAAGAGAAGAACAATTAAATAAGAACTTTAGCAGTAGCTAGAAAGCAGAAAATGAATTTGTATTACTTTGATTCGCGTGTTACAATGTTCCTTACAAAAGAAATACTTCTCCTTCATGTAGTAGGGGAGTTTCATCCCTAGTACAAGTCTAAAAAAAGTAAAAATCTTTCTTTCTCGTTAATTACTGATCCGTAACCGAAATCGAGCGAGATCTGTGTCGTGATATCCGGTTAGGTACGAATATCACAGCCCTCTATCCATCTCGTGTAACTGTTTACTGTATTTTCCGAGGTCTTAGAACTCGTTTTGGGTTCAGGAAGCGTCTTTTTATCATGCCCGATGATGAACACATCGTTCACCTTTATAGGATCTCGATACGAAGGGGTCCCAACCTCGATTTCAATCTCGTGCATCCATGCCCTTCTTCCATTTTCTTCATCGGGAAATCAGGTTATGCATTATCCCCGATTTTACCCGTATACAGATAGTCCACTCGTTTTCCAGAGAGTAGATTTGCCGAAACGATGGAAAATGATAGATGAACCCCGATTCCTTCCTTCATACGTTACAACTAAGATGACGGGTAAATCGAAACGTCCCATCAATCATGTCGTTCTGACTTCGGACACGTGTTAGTCACCGGTTGGCTGCCTTCGAATGCGAAACGTCGCGCATTGATTGTTTTTTCCCTTATAAAAGCTTCAACCTTTTTCACTTCTTCCACTTTCCGATTCTATATGTTACCCTCGAACTCACTAACGACTTTTAACTTCTCCAAATCTTCATACATTGTTCTTTGAGACTTCATATCTTCATCTTCATCCCTCATACATTTTCTTTGAACCTTCAACCCAGACCTTCATATTTCCTAGATTACAATGGCAAAAACCTCCAAGATGGTGCATTAGCGGGCTGCTCCTTCATCTTCTCACCAGATGCCGAGGTGACCATTCCCCAAGTGGTCGTTCCCCAAGTGGCTCAGGAGCCTCCCATGAAGAGCTTCATACTCGGAGGTTGCTCTATTGGGAACATCTTCAATGTCGAGAAGGCCTCTAGTCAACAAGATTGAGGCGATGAAGCATGGAGGTACATATGCTCCGTAACTGAAGAGACTTTACCCATAGTTCGAGCGGACTATAAATAAGAGGGTAAGGACATGGTCATTCCCGAGCGCAATGACGATATTACTACCCAAAGGTACGGGGTGTACCTTGGGCAAATCCACCCGTCCTTCTGGAGAATCGTGATCCTCTTACGCCATTTCATGAACAATACCAAAGCCCCTCAGTTCACCTTCGACCATCTACTCCGCCTATACAGTCCCCGAATCTTCCAAGGAGGACTGATCAAGCTCATTCGCAGAGCAAGCAAGGCTCCTTTCTCGAGCATCGACGAGGACCGAGACCGAGGCTGGGATGGGAGGTTCGTTCGGGTGAAAACCGAATACCTGATCCCTCCTGAGATTCTGTCGTTCCCTAAGGAGTGGAACACATCTCGTAAATATTGTCTTTCTCGAGTATTCATTTATTTTTACTCTTTTCTCTCATTGTATGTGTTTGTGGTCGTGCAGCTATTGCCCAAGTTCCTAATGCAATCCCCCGATTCAAGGAGTGAATCGAGAGGATCTGTAAGCAGATTCCGTACTCCGAGCGTGCATGGCGAAAGCTTTCGAAGGGCAAATGGGAGGTCCGTTCTTATGGTGAGGTTCTTCCCTGAATAATTATCACCATGCTCTTAACTTACACAGTGCTAACCCTTTCGCTTTTCTTACAGGTTTGCCTAAGACCACTAAACTTAGATCGTTGGATGAGGACGAAGATCCGTCCTCGCTCGTCGAACCCTCCATTTTGGGTCAGCCTAGGGCTGCCACGAAGGAGGAGAAGAAGAAGAAGAAGAAGAAGAAGAAGAAGAATAACAACAAAAAGAAGAAGAGAAAGTCCTCGGGTTCCCTGGACGCCGAGGGGAAGAAGAAGAATGTGACCATCTAGGCCCGGAAGCCTAAAAAGAGCACTAAGTCCAGGGTAGCGGCCCCGATTCTCTCTACTGGCTCAGGGACGAGGCCGAAGATGACGACCTTTTCTTCGCTCATGGGTCGACCCTCAATGAGGGGGAGCAGGCAACGACCGAGAAAGAGGACCATGAGATCGATCCCCCTCTAACTTGGGAACCAGAGGGAGAGACGGAAGCTATAGCCTCCCAAGAAGCCGCTCTTGTTCCGAAGGAGGCAACCGGTGCCATTGACATCGTGGAGACACCCTCCTATACCGAGTCCATGCTCGAAGAGGCCCAAGCCGGAAAGAGAAGTCAAACGAGGTGGCACAGGGCCTAGAAGACGCCCTCAACACGTTCTTCGACGGCATGGATATGGTCGCAGTGGAGGATTTTTCCTGTCTTGGTCACCTGGAGGTCCCGAAGAAGGATGTGCCATCGGGAGCGGGCGGACCGAGTTCGAGCACAAAGCTAGTAAAGCAATATCCTACTCCGAGCATGGACCCCGAGTGCAAGAGAACGATCATTCTTAAAATCCTGGAGGATGCTCGGGTCCTGTCTGTTCCGGGTAAGGCAAAGATGAACGAAGTGGGCACGTCAAGCCTCTTCAACGAGGCGTAACAGGCGCTGAACCGGGTAAGGCGTCAATCCTTTTGTACCCCTTTGTGAATGTCACTTTAGTTTTTAAAGTTCTCTACTAACTTTATTGTTTTCAGACTTCAGTGCTTCACCATGAAAGCTTCATCCGGTAGCGCTTGGAAATTATCCAGCTCGATTTCGAGCTCAAAGAGCATGCCTGGAAGAAGGATATGCACATGGCTCTTAGTAAGCAGCAGGAAGAGGCCCTCAAAGACCTCCATATTCTCCAGGCCAAGCTAAAAAAAGCTCAGAAGGAGGCCTCGACCCTGAAGCTGGAACACGCCGACCTGGTTGAGAAGGTAAAGCTTTTTTAGGCTAAAAATGAGTTGCTAGTAGTGGATACTAACAACACAACTTCGCAGGTCCTAGAAAAGATAGACCTGATCGACCAGCTTTGGGCTGAGATGGACGAGGTCAAGGCCACGACCGAAGTATGGAAGGGCAAGATGGACTCGTTGGCTTCGGAGAAGGAAGCTGCAAGGGCGGAGCTGGAATCGGTCGAGAACCAACTCCGGGTGGTGAAGGACAAAGCCGATAAGTGGTCTCGGTTAAATGATGATCCTCGGGCACAACTGAGCTCGGCCGTCACGGAACAAGATGCTCTTGGATAATAATATGCCGCACTTAGGTCCAAATTGGATGTAACCTCTGTTGATCCCGAGGAAATGGTGGCCCAGTATAAGGCCGATGTGGAGGTAGCCGAAATCTGCTTAAAGACAAAGATTGAGTACATAAAGTGACTATCCTGGAGAGAGACCCTTGAAGAGATCCATGCCCGAGGTTTTGACCTATCGACCGAGATTGAAGAATCTAGGAGGCTCGAGGCCGAGGCAAAAGAGCCTTATGAGCTCGAGGGTCTCAAAGGCTCCGAGGGCTCTAATGGTTCTAGCGACGAGTCGGGCCCCGGTGAAGAATATGCGTAAATGCCTTAGTATTTTTCCACTTTTTCCTTATGTAACTTTTTTTGTTTATTTTGAGGTCGTTCTATCGAGCCTTTGTAAATATATTTTGGAGTATTTAAAATTTTCCCTTTTCTGGAAATACCATGTCTTTACTTTTCTAGCATCTACTTGAAATTTTTATTTGCGTATAATTTTTGATGCCTTAGCATAACATCAGATACAGTTTTGGAGCGTTCGTTGTTTGGTGGTTCGAATGGAACCCGACTTCGATGCAACTTTAGTTTATTTGTGGCTTCGAACCCTCAGTGAGATCGAAGGTTTTTAAGATGTTTAAGTATTTTAGACGATGTTTTTGTTGAGGGAAACCTTTTAGTAGGTTTCAAATTTTCGTAAGGGCCCTACTTTCTGGTTACGGATTTCGGACGTCTCCGAGCCATTTTTAGGGTGGTCGTAACCTTTTATATTCGAGCACCGCCTAGTGGGTTTGGTGCCTCCAGGATTCAGTAGCTCGGGTCGTCCGAATTTTTATCAGGCGACAGTCTTTGAGTAGGGGTAGCCTGTAGGCTTGACAGTCCCCGAGCAAGGGTAGCCCGTAGGCTTTAGGATCCAGGATCGAAGAAGCATAATGCGCAGTAATAAAGTGTAAGGGAAGTAGAATTTTCTTTCATTGCTTAGTATGCAACGTACACGATAAAAGGCGCATAAAAACTTGTGTCGTGGCTAGAGTGGACTATATGGGCACGGTTCATACGACCGTTTTACCCTTACAATAAATCCTAATCACCAAGCCTTAGCTTTTAGCACATCAAATTTTCTTTCTCCCTTGCGAAAGATCTTAATCCGAGGGTAATGTCTCCCAGTATTCGAGGTCGAACTCGTGAGGGCTCGGATACAGTTGACCTGAAGCAAACGATTATTGATTTCGATTTGAAACCGATCTTCAAATCTAAGGTAGCATGTTTTAAACTTTCCTCGTTAAAAACCTTGCCGAAAAACCCACATCGCGACAAAACCGATTCAAGGGAAACATAGTGCAACACGTTCTTTTAGACCTAATAGCCACATCCGTCCTCAGCTGATTACCTGCATACGTTAGTCCAATTTATGATTAAAAAGTAATTGAGTTCGTACCTTAGCAGTAGTACCGCTTAAGTGTGTCACGTTCCAGTTGTTTGGTATGTTTATGTCGTTTCCCACTTCGATATGTTCCTTCTCAATTCGGGCCCTGATTCCCTATGTTCGGGTTCCTAGTGTGTAGTTTTACTTTTCTCAACACCAAGTCCCCGGCTTAAAAGTGTCGGAAGCTGGCTCTTCGATTGTAATACCTTTCTATTTTCTACTTATGGGCGGCCAACCGGACCAGGGAGGCCTCCCGCCTTTCATCCAATAGTTCCAGGATCATGATCATGGCCTCGCCGTTTGGCTCTTCGGTCGCATACAGGAACCTAAGGCTCGGTTCTCCCACCTTGACTGGTATTAAGGCTTCGGATGCGTAGACAAAAGAAAACAAGTGGCCTCGGTACTCGATTTCGAAGTCATACGGTGTGCCCACAGGACTTTGGGCAGGATCTCCTTCCATTTCCCTTTCGAACCGGTAAACCTCCTTTTCAGGTTTTGAAGTATAGTCTTGTTCATTGATTCTGCCTTCCCGTTCCCACTAGGATGATAAGGCGTCTATAGTATCTTCTTGATTTTCTGATCTTTGAAAAACTTACTTACCTTGCTGCCGACAAATTATTTTTCGTTGTCGCTCGGTCGGTATCCTAAATCGACATATTATGTGGTCCCGGATGAAGTCAATGACTTCTTTTTCTTGGACCTTTTCAAAAGCTTGGGCCTCAACCCATTTGGAAAAATAATCGGTCATGAACAGTCTGAATTGAGCTTTACCAGGTATCCATGGCAGGGGACCGACGATGTCCATTCCCTACTTTATAAATGGCCACGGGGACATGACCGAGTTGAGCATTTCTCCCTATTGATGGACCATTGGGGCGTGTCTTTGGCACTCGTCGCATTTCTGTACGAAGTCCTTCGCATCCTTCTCTGCCCCTGAATGGCCCCTGCAAGTGTCTTCCTGAACTTTTCTCAAGGCGTATTCGGTCTATCCCGTGCCTAAGCATCTCGTTAGTGGGCCAAAGAAGGTTCTCCTAAACAATGCCCCTTCGACCAAGCTAAATCTGGCAGCTTTGGTGCGCATGGCTCTCAATTCTTTGGTATCCAAAGGCAATTTTGTTGTCTTCAAGTAGTTTATGTATTTGTTTCTCCAATCCCAAGTTAAACTCGTTGAGTTCACTACGACATGGCCTTCTTCTATCACCGAGTTCATTAGCTGTACTATTAGCCCCGAACTGAATTCATCATAGTCGACCGACGACCCCAAGTTAGTCAGTGCATCGACCTCATTGTTTTGATCTCGGGGTAACAGCTGCAGGGTCCATTCCCTGAATTTATGTATGGTTACCTGTAATTTGTCCAAGTACCTTCGTATCCGTTCTTCTTTTATGTTGAATGTTCCATTAACTTGATTTACCATGAGGAGGGAGTCTCACTTAGATTCGATCACCTCGGCCCCAAGGCCTTTAGCCAATTCTAGACCTTCTTCCTCCCGGACTAAGACTCCACTTACCGCCACCTCAGAAACCGCCAAGTAGAGGTACAATTGTTTGTCTGCTTTCAGAGTGTGCAGCAGGGGTGGACTCGATAGGTACCGTTTGAGTTCTTCCAAAGCTTGCTGGCATTTAAGGGTCAAGGAAAAGTTATTCTTCTTTTTTAACAGTGAGAAGAATTGATGGCTTTGGTCCGAGGACCTCGAGATTAACTGGCCCAAAGCAGTTATATGCCCGGTTAGTATTTGAACGGCCTTGACGTTATCCACCATGGTGATGTCCTTTATGGCCTTTATTTTGTCAGGGTTCATCGCGATTCCCAGATTGGATACCATGTGTAACACCCCGGAAAATTTTGAAGCACTCAAGTGTAAGGCCTGGTAAAATTTGCAAAGAAAATAATGTTTCATGGTGGCGGCTCGGACCGTTTGTGTTGAACAATGCACGGGAAAGTAAAGAAAATTTTTTGCCGGTAATGTGCATTTATGCGGTCCATTATGCGACCGCATAATTACTCTGCGGGCCGTATAATGGCCGCAGAAGTGAGCAGGTGAGGGCTATTTTGGAAGCAGCTATGCGGTCGACTATGCAACAGCATTGTGACCGCATACACAGGCAGTTCTTTTGGCTATTTTGTAACCAATTATGCGACCGCAGAACCTGTTCCGGAGCTCCATTTTTGGGTTTTTAAAACCCGACCCTTTTTCGTTAAATACACTCTTTGGGTCATTTTTGAGCTATTATCTGACATTTTAGAGTGAGAGATGGTGCCCTAGAGTGAGAAGGTGTTTTCCAATAATTGTTCTTCAATTCTTGCCCAAGTTTTGGAAGATTGAGAAGGGAAACTCACTAGGTCTTCATCCTAGAGGTAAGATTCTACACCCTAACCCTCAATTTCGAATTTTGTGTAGAAATGGATAATAAGCAAGATAATTTCTGGGCAAGAGGGTTGG
>AWOL01S0163947.1:0-17789 GCA_000715115.1 Nicotiana otophora | reverse complement strand
AAGATTAAGAAAAGATTCAAGCACTCTCGGGGGAGTGGTTGTTGCACAATGACATGCATAATGTCGCAACGGTGCATTCCTTTCTTCCTTTGTTATTTCTTCAACTTTTGTATGAATGTATTCTACATTTTGCTTCTTCATGTTTCGTAGGATGACATTCTTGCTTCTGAGGGACTTCATAGGTTGATTCGTGAGAAGGAGAAACTTACTTCTGAACGGATATAGCTTTTGGTGGAACGAGACCAAACTGCTCTCCGCCTCTCGGAACTGGAAACCAAAGCTATTGAGGCCGTTGTTTTGGAGGCTCGTTTGTAGCAAAGCGAGCAAGAAGTGGTAATCCTTAGCCAAGAAATTAGCCCACTGAGGGTTAGATTGATGAAGCCAAGGCCAAATGGGTTGAAGTCCAGGACGTCGTTCTTGTTGCAACCGAGCACGAGGTTGCTACTGCCGAAAAAGTGACTGACTTAGAAGCGGAGAGCGACGATGCTGAAAACTAGACTGGGGAAAATGTCAAGCCATCGGTGGACCCACATACTTCGCCCGGGGATGCGGACACTTCTCTTCCTCCTGGTTCCGGAGACACTGTAGTTTAGCTTTTCTTTTCTTTTTCCCATTTTGTACTTTTACCGTTTTGACACGTTCTTGTAACTAAAGACATATTTTTGCTCAAATATTGTTTGAGTCTTACTTTCGTTTGATATACATGCAAGTCTTTAACCTTTGCATTTGCTTAAAAGTTCTGCGCACGTTTTTCTATTCGCGCTTTACTATATGTAGTCTCGGATGCAGTTTACTCGAAACACTTTGGTTCCGAGCATTATCCCTTTTACGTGAGGGGTTCTATAAGTATTTACGCAAGTTTACCTTTTGCGTCCTTTCGTGTACGTCTTCAGGTGCATTTCCTCGAAGGCATTTTGATTCAGGGCACATATTCTTCTGAAACCAACCCTTTAATGTGAGGGTTTTCATAAGAGAGAGCCCTCTTATGTTTACGGTGCTCTTGAAGAGGACGTCTCATGTTCATTACAGCACTAACATTTGAAGTACTTGTTTAACTTTTAAATGAAAAAGTTAGTTCATCATTAGAACAAGAAACATGATAAAAACAAAAGGATTTCATTTCATATAATTCCTTCTATTTTTAAAAGTGCACAACCATTTATTATGCTAAAAAGAAATTACCATTACTTGTGGCTATCTTGTACAACTTGTTTCTATGGGGCTGGTTGTACTATCCCTGGTCCCGATGATGCATTTTATTTCTGGATTTTTATTTCCCGGTTGACGTGGCAGTCAATGTTGCTGTATCCTCATATCATTCCCCCCCCAGTGTTCGAGTGTGAAGAATACGAATTGGAATACTGAAAGTCTTGTGCCTTTAAAGATTCCACCAATGAAATGCTAGATAATCCTTAACTCGGCAAAATACCTTGCTTCCCCTTAGGAATCCATGCTATCGAGCAAAACACTATCTAACAATCTTCTAGTGGTTTGTGCTCGTGAACAGTCGGGTAGCCTTTAATTTGTTCGGTAGCAAACTTAACTTCCCAGTGGGAATTTTCTATCAAGCCGAATATTATCTAACTTTCCCCGAGTGGAAACTTGTTTGTTTTCCTTACTATCAAAGGTCTTATTGATGCTGTTTTCGTACTATGCTTTCTATTACTGCCTCATTAAAAACCTTGTTAGAAAAACCCAATTGGAAAAAAAATTGAAAGAAGGGAAAAAGAGTGCAGCACATACTTTCCGCTTGAATAATGTTCATCAACAATAATATCTTTTGAGGTGTGCCACGTTCCAGTTGCTAGGCAACTTGTCTCCATTCTGGTTCTCCAACTCGTAAGAACCTTTCCCAGTGATGGCTAAAATCCGGTGGGGACCTTCCCACATTGCACCTAGCTTCCCCACGTTGAGCTCCCAGGTATTTTGGGTTACTTTCCTCAGAACCAAGTCTCCTACTTTGAAATAATGGAGGTTGGTTCTTCGATTATAATATTGCTCCATTCTCTACTTTTGAGCTGCCATTCTTACATGCACCAAGTCCCTGAGTTCCTCGAGCACTTCCAAGTTGATTAACATTGCTTCGTTGTTCGATTCTTTATCTGGCTAAAAATATCTCAAAGTGGGTTCACCCACTTCCACTGGGATTAGGGCTTCAGCACCGTACACAAGGAAAAAAAGAGTTTCTCCTGTGCTCGATTTGGCCATTGTTCGATAGGCCCATATAACTCCGGAAAATTCTTCGGGTCATTTTCCTTTTGCTGCTTCCAACCTTTTCTTGAGGTTTTGAATAATCACTTTGTTTGTTGACTTCTCTTGACCGTTTGCGCTTGGATGATAAGGAGAAGATGTGATCCTATTTATCTTAAAGTCTTCGAGGAACTTTGTAACTTTTGCACCGATAAATTGTGTCCCATTGTCGCATGCTATCTCTTTTGGTATTCCAAACCTACAAATTATATTTTTCCACAGGAAATCGACCACTTTGCATTCTCCGATATTCTGATAAGGACCTGCTTCCACCTATTTAGAAAAATAGTCAGTCAGAATTAAAAGAAATATTTCCTTTCCGGGAGCATGTGGCAGCGGTCCGACGATGTCCATTCCCCATTTCATGGACGACCATGGGGACAAAACCAGATGTAAGGGATTTGCCGGTTGGTGTAATAGTGGTGCGTAGCGTTGGCACTTATCATATTTTCATACGAAGTCTTTGGCGTCTTGTTCCATGCGAGGCCAGTAATATCCTGCCCGTACCAACTTCATCATTAAAGAATTTGCGCTCGAGTGATTTTCGCATATCCCTCCGTGGACTTCTCTCATGACATAATTAGCTTCAAATGCTCCTAAACACCGGGCCAGCGGGCCTTGGAAGGATTTTCTATACGATTGGCCTCTCTTGAAGCTATAACGTGCAACTTTGGCACGTAACGCTTGTGATGCTTTGGGGTCTTCAAGAAACTTCCCGTACTCGAGATAGTCGATTATTTCATTTCTCCAGTCCCAGACCAAACTAGTCGAATTTACCTCATAGTAACCATCCGTATCCAGGACTGAGTTCATCAGTTGGACTACCGTCCTGGACTCCAATCCCTTTATTTCCATCGATGATCCTAAGTTTGCTAATGTGTTCGCTTCTGCGTTATCCTCCCTTGGGATATGAGTTATTGACCACTCCCAGAATCGTGCCAAAAGAGCTTGGACCTTTACCACATATTGTTGCATACGTTCTTCTTTGGTATCAAAGATCCCGTAGACCTGATTTACCACTAGCTGCGAGTCACATTTGATTTCGATAACCTCAGAATCAAGTCCCCGAGCCAATTAGAGCCCTGCAATCAAAGCTTCATACTCTGCTTCATTGTTAGTTAAAGGGATCGTTCTGATGGCTTGCCTTAAGGTTTCCCCCGAAGGCATGATTAAGACTATTCTAAGTCCGGACCCTTTTACGTTGGAATATCCATCCGTAAATAAGGTCCAAACCCCCGATGTCGATTCTGACACAATTACTGCCTCCTTGGTTGCCAAAGGCAGTAGTTCCAGACTGTAATTGGTCACGAAGTCAGCCAAGACTTGCGACTTAATTGTAGTCGTTGGTTTATATTCTTTGTCGAACTCACTTATTTCGAGTCAATCTGCCCGAGAGCTCGAGTTTATGGAGGATGTTCTGCAAAGGAAAAGTAGTCACCACATCTATCAGGTGGCATTGGAAGTAGGACCTTAGCTTCCGAGCAGCAACTACGAGAGCTAAGGCTAGCTCTTCCAAATATGGGTAGCGAGTTTATGCTCCCGTTAAAATTTTTATAACGTAATAAATGGGAAATTGCGTACCTTCGTCCTCCCGGACTAAAACCACACTTACCGCAACTTCTAAAACCGCGAGGTAGACTAGCAATAGTTCACCTTCTTTTGGTTTTGAGAGCAATGAAGGGCTTGATAAGTACTTCTTCAGGTCTTCAGGTCCCTCAGAGCCTGCTGGTACTCTGGTGTCCATTCAAAATTATTTTTCTTTTTGAGCAGTGTGAAGAAGCGATGACATTTTTCCGATGACCGGGAAATGAAACTGCTCAAAGCTTCTAATCTTCTTGTGAGCCTTTGAACTTCCTTTACGTTCGACAATTGATCTGGGATATCCTCTATGGCCTTGATTTTGTCGGGGCTTACCTCAATTCCCCTTTGTGAGACCATAAATCCCAAAAACCTACCAGAACTGACCCCGAATGTGCACTTCTCGGGATTAAGTTTCATTTTTTGCTTCCTCAGGATGTCGAATATTTCTTGCAAATGCTTAAGGTGGTCACCTACATTCAAAGATTTAACGAGCATATCGTCTATATAAACTTCCATAGTCTTTCCTATTTTCTTTTCAAACATCTTATTTACGAGCCGTTGATAAGTGGCTCCGGTATTTTTCAACCCGAAGTGCATCACATTGTAACAATATGTACCGAAATTCGTTATAAACAAAGTCTTTTCCTGATCTTTCGGGTTCATCTTGATTTGGTTGTACCCGGAATAAGCATCGAGGAAACTCATTAACTCGTGCCCAGCCGTGGCATCAATCATTTGATCGATATTGGTAGTGGGATCGAGTCTTTATGGCATGCCTTATTAAGGTATTTATAGTCTACACTCATGCAAAATTTATTGTTCTTCTTAGGAACTACTACTACATTGGCTAGCTAGTTCGGATATCTAACCTCTTGGATCGAACCGATATTAAGCAAGTGGGTTACCTTTACTTTCACAAATTTATTCCTGGCCTCGGAAATATGGCGTTTCGTTTGTCTTACCGGTGGTACATTGGGATCCAAACTCATCTTGTGCATGGATACTTCCGTAGGGATACCTGTCATATCCTCGTGCGACCATGCAAAACAATCAGCATTAAATTTAAGGAATTCAATAAAACCAGACCTGAGCTCCGGGTGCAGTCTTGTCCCCAAATGGAATTTTCTTTCTAGGAATTTTTCGAACAATGCAAATTGCTACAGTTCCTCTGTCGTGGACTTCGTTCCTTCCGTCTTTTCTATAACTTGAAAATATCTCGGCATCTGATAATGTTCTGATGACTCTGCTCCATGGTTAACTTCTTCTAGCTCGGGAGTAGGTACCGGTTCCTATAATTTCCATGCCGTGTGCTCCTTCCCTTTTCTACTGGAAACAGAAATTGCATTCATCTCCCTTGATGCCGGTTAATCACCTCTTATCTGCTTGATTCCTTCGGGCATTGGAAACTTCAGCAATTGGTGATATGTTAAGGGTACAATTGCATCTCGTGTAACCATGGCCTTCACAGGATAATATTGTATCCCATGTCACCATCTACTACTGCGAAGAGAGTTGGTTTCATTACTCCTTCAGCATTCGTGAGCAGCAAAATCTCTCCCCTGGTCGTCACGCTAGCAAGGTTGAATCCAGCGAGGAGATTTGTTGTCAAAATAATGCTTCCGATGAGTTTAGCTTGTTCCAATACTCTCCATTGTATGATATTAGCCAAAATTTCTGGATCCACTAGAATACGTTTAATCTTAAAATCCAACACATTTAAAGAAATTACCAGTGCATCGTTGTGTGGTAACAACAATCCATCTGCATCCTCCTCCGTGAAAGTGATATCATCTTCCCGGAGTCTATTACTATGAGTTATTGATACTTTCATCTTCTTCGCTGCCGAAAAGGTGACCCCGTTAATCTCATTCCCTCCGAAGATCATATTAATCGTTTGGTGTGTGGGTTCTTCTCCTGCTTTCAAAGGTTCCGCGTTATCTTTGTTACGATCATAATTGTTCTTAGCTCGATCACTCAAGAATTCTCTGAGGTAACCATTCTTCAATAGTATTGCCACCTCTTCCTGGAGATGTCAGCGGTCCTTTGTTTGGTGGTCATTCGTCCTATGGTATTCACACCATAAGTTAGGATCCCTCTAGTTGGAATCAGGTCTCATAGATCTCGAGAATCGTGCCTCTTTAATATTTCTCAGGGCTGACACCAATTCCATTATAGTGACGTTGAAGTTATATTCCAATAACTTGGGGTAAGAAGGATCCCGAGACCCCGACGTCTCTTTATCCTGAGGTGATCTATTGTTTTGACCACGATCGGTCCCTCTGTCAACGGTGAACTTGTTTCCTGCCCGTAAGGTTTTGCCACGGCCTTCGGTCCACTCGTAAGGAATAAACCGTCCCCTCGAAGTCTTTCTGCCCGCGTCGTAGTCATCCTTTGATTTTTCTCTGCTCTTCTCCCGTCTTTTGGCCGATGATGTAGAATCGACCTGGTCATCTACGATCCTTATCTTTGACTCGTACCGGTTGTAGACATCTACCCAAGTTGTTGCCTGAAACTCAAGCAGGCTCTCCTTTAACTTACGGGAAGCGTCTGAGCTTCTCGAATTTAATCTTTTGGTGAATGCTTCAATTGCCCATTCATCCGGGACAACCGGGAGCAACATTCTTTCTTTATGGAATCAGGTAACGAACTCTTGTAATAATTCGGATTCTCCCTGTGCGATCTTGAATATGTCAGCCTTCCGGGCTTGTACTTTTCTGGCCCCGGCATGAGCCTTGATGAAAGAATCCGCGAGCATCTCAAAGGAATCTATGGAATGCTCGGGTAATAATGAATACCACGTTAGAGCTCCCATCGTGAGAGTTTCTCCAAATTTCTTTAGCAACACAGATTCAATTTCATGAGGAGCTAAATCATTTCCTTTTACCGTCATTGTGTAGGTGGTAATATGTTGATGTGGGCCTGAAGTCCCGTCATACTTTGGCACTTCAGGCATTTTGAACCGCTTTGGGATTAGTTCTGGTGCCGTACTCGGCTTGTACGACAATTGCGTATACGTCTTCGAGTCCGGGCCTTTCAATACTGGTGGCACTCCCGGGATTGGTCCATGCGGGTATTTACTTCCCTCATCAACCGTAAAAGTTCATTCTCGAACGGGTCGTTCTCGTTGTTGAGACCGGAACCGCTCCCCCAGCCCCGTCGAAGCCAACTTTACCCCTGGGAGTATTGTTGTAGACTCTTTGCGTTGTTTGGTTTGTGGGAACACCAGGAGGAATTGGATCTCGTCTGTTTGGATTGTTCGAAGCCCTCGATAGAGCCTGCTTCATATCCGTCATAACCTTATTCTGTCATGTGAGATGGCCCAGAATGATCGCATATTCCTCTTGCAGGACCCTCACCGCATCCAAGACCTGCTCCTCATCAGCATCATCGAGAGTTGTCTCCCAAACCCGTCGAGGGTACTGCCTGTCATGCACCGGCGTGGCGTCATTTCCCTCATTGCGGATGTTACTGATTGAATCCTCGAAATGAGGCTGATCCCCTCGAATTTTAGGGTTGTGCATGTTGTTAACAGTGTTATCTGCCATTTTGTATGATTTTTTCTAATACAAAATAATCAAATCACGTTAGTAAAAAAGGCAAGGATCAATTTAATTGCACGACTGTCTAGGCCCCACGGTGGGCGCCAAACTGTTTACCCATAAAACGGTACAGTTGAATTTATACATGGTTTCTGGACAAGTGAACTAATTTGATCCTGAAATAATGCAACAATTAAAGAAACATACAATACTTAGCCTTAAAATATAGATAAAATAGCAGAGATGACAGTTCCGGGAACAAGGTTTTCGGGCACATCAATGATGAGATCAAAAAATAGGAAAGTAAGATTTTATTAAGCTTTGTATAGAAAGTAGTGTAAGTTTAGAAAGAAAATTCGTATCCTTTACAATGATAACTGGGCTAACTATTAATAGATGTGTCTAGGGAAGGAGGTCCTAGGATCGTGCCCTCCTTTAATGTCAATTATGAGGGTCATTGATGACGATGTAATAGTGAACATAAATGCCAAATTTTTTGTAACGGGCCGTCGCTCTAAATGCTGCAGAATATTCCTTATTAAATGATACCGGACGCAGAGCATTTAATACACCTTTATGAATATTATCCCTTCCTATGACAAGCAGAATGACTGTGTTCGGTCTTCGGCCATCCCCGTCTTGGGTCCCACGTATCTTTCCTTTAGATGACCACATGCCATATCATATTTCACCCTATACAGGTACGTTGCTGTTGTTATCTGTAGTGGTGGTAAATTATTAAAATTCTAAAGTGGTGAAAAGTTTGGTTGACTCTAAAGACCTATAATAAGAAGATTCTAGCTAATATTGTTTCGCTTTAATATTGGATGAAGAATTGTCGTCGACGATTATGTTTGGAATGTCATAACCCGCATTTTGGGTTTGTGACTTCGGCCAAGAACCGGTGAGAAAAGGCTCATATGATTCTCTGACATAGACCTGTCTACTCAAGGAACTTGGGCTTTTTAATTTTAAGCATATATATGGGGGGAACCTCAAGGGCCTGCTTGGATGACTCAAAGGAGTTTCCTAGGTATCCATATGAGTTAAGAAACTCTATGGATGGCGCGATGCCTTCGGGCTAGCGTTGGGCACTAAACGGGCACTGAAGGCTCAACGTGTGGGATGGTCTGCCCCGCGGGCTGCCGAAATGTTGAACAGAGACCTCCGTACCGATTGGATACTTGATGCACCTATCTTAGGGGCATTATGTGTCGACTTGTAAGCATGGCTTGGGTTCAGCCATACGAGCAAGGGTCCGTTGGCCTAAACGTGCAGTTGTGGGGCGACACTACACTAGACGGGATGGAACTGTGTCGCGAGGGCTATGTATGGGCATGGCACGAAAGACGCACATGACAATGGACTAGGACTAAAGGTTGCCTTACTCGGGCAAGGCACAAGCTGGGTGCGGATGCACGAGGCGAGTGTCAAGCTTGAGGATTGGGTTGTGCACGCGAGAGCGATGCTCAGTCTTAGGTGAAGGACAAGACATGTCCTTAGCCAACACTAGGGCACGCATGGATTATGATCCTAAGACGAGAAGCACCACGACATGTCGAGGACAAGAGCCTAGACATCTTATTGGCGGCACAATTGGATCATGCCTTCAAGGGAGGCTTCATCACAGGCACATTATCGTGCTTGAAAACCTGGGAAAAGAGATAGGTTAGCCTCCAACGAGGGGAACTGCAGGCGCCGCATGGGCAATTAGGTGCCGCTGATGAGCGTAAGAAAGTGAGCCTGTGACATGTGGTATCAGAGCTGATTAAGGCTATACTATGACAAGACACAATGTCAAGGCAAGAGTGAAGATGTGGAGTGCATTTTAGATGTCAGTGCGGAGATCATGTCAAAGCAGAGATTGATGTTCATATGCCACTAGAGATCCAGAACCCGATACTACTGGTCGAAGAAAGAAATGGGTGATTCCACTTTCTTTCGAAAGTCTAGGTTTCTATTGAATGTGGTGATATGTCGATGAGTCGGATGGTCAATAAAAGGCCATGTTTACCAGGTCGAGCAACCATATTGCAAAGACTGGGAGTCGTTGACTATAAACATTGGGTATGATCATAGCGAAGATCTTTCCAAGGATGCGTGAAACGCATCAATTGAGTGTCTTTCCTACGGGATAGACTTTTGGACTGCGTGAGGAAATTTCCAAGGTGAGGAGACGAATTTGAAGAAATAGCGAAGCTTCGGAATTGGGAGGATTTCCAAGTTGGAATATGTCATCATTCTGGAAAGGGGTACGCCAAATGATCGGGGACCGTTGAGAGTGCAAGTGTGATGAACAACCGGACCGGGAAACTGTGCTAGCAGGATCGAGTGAGTACCTCACTATAAGGCGAATATTGCCGTACTACCGGGAGCATTGGGTACTTGTTGAGGAAGTGACAGTTGGAAAACAAAGAGCTTTGTTCAGGAATGCGGCGATGCTATGACTATGAGAATGTAGTACTCACCAAGAGACGTCCCAAGAGCTGACTGAATGCCAAGTGGGACGTGAGCGCTAAGAAGTATCCTCCACATTGAGTGAGGGAGGATCCCGCCTATGCAAGAGGCATAAGGGCAAAGTTGTGAGTCCGTAAGCAAACACATCTTCAAAGGTGCTGAGGGCAAGGAAAAGCTACGGGAGCGAAAGGCTACGGGAGCTATGCCGGAGTGCGCAAAAAGGCTACAGGAGCAAAATAGCCATGGGAGATGTGCCAGAAAGCACGCTGATGTGCTTACTATTGAAGGAAAAGCTTCAGACAAACATGAAGGCCGTGAGGGTCATGTTGTGAATGACTAGTGTGGGTCAATCACAAAGTTACACACCAGAGGGTGCAAGTGCGGAGGCACTTTCCAAGTGAACACCGAAAGGAGGTGAAGTGCACAAGCACGCTTGGAAGATACTTAAGGGAGAAGTGCAAGGGGCACGACTCCATTTTGAACAGGACTTCGAGGAAGTCCGACCCACAGGACCAAGGGAGCTGCGAAGTACATACCTTAGGGGACAGACTCCGGGATGTCGTATGCCATGATGTGTCATCGGGGACGATGACAGAATGAGTGTGGGAGGATGTCACAACCCTCATTTTGGGATTGTGACTTCGGCCAAGAACCGGTGATAAAAGACTCTGCTGATTCTCTGATGTAGACCTGTCTACTCAGGGAACTTGGACCTTTTAATTTTAAGCATATATAAGAGGGGTATAGGTGTTGAAAGCTCAACCTACCTCGCCCATACGTGTTGCCACTAAGCTGTATCTAATGAGCGACCTTGAGGGGGAACCTCAAGGGCCTGCCTAGATAACTCAAATGAGTGTCCTAGGTATCCATACGAGTTACGGAATTCTATAACAACACGACGCCTTTAGGCTAGCATTGGGCACCAAACGGGCGTTGGAGGCTCTACTTGTGGCACGGTCTGCCCCGCGGGCTGCCGAAATGTTGGACAGAGACCTCCGTGCCGATTGGATACTTGATGCACCTATCTTAGGGTCATCATGTGTCGACTTGTAAGCATGGCTTGGGTTCAACCATATGAGCAAGGGTCTGTTGGCCTAAACATGCAATTGTGGGGCGACATTGTACTAGACGGGATGGAAGTGTGTCGCGAGGGCTATGTATGGGCATGGCACAAAAGACGCACATGAAAATGGCCAAGGACTAAAGATTACCTTACTCGGGAAAGGCACAAGCTGGGTACGGATGTACGAGGCAAGTGTCATGTTTGAGGATTTGGCTGTGCACACGAGAGCGATGCTCAGTTGTAGGCGAAGGACAAGACATGTCATTAGCCAACCCCAGGGCGCGCATGGATTATGATCCTAAGATGAGAAGCGCCACGACATGTCGAGGCCAAGAGCCTAGACATCTTACGGGCGACACAAATGAAGCATGCTTTCCAGGAAGGCTTTACCACATGCACATGATCGTGCTTGAAAACCTGGGAAAAGAGATAGGCTGGCCTGCAGCGAGGGGAACTGAAGGTGCCATACAGGCAATTCAGTTCCGCTGACGAGCGTAAGAAAGTGAGCTCGTGACAGGTGGTATCAGAGGTGATTAAGGCCATACTATGCCATGACACAATGTCAAGGCAAGAGTGGAGATGTCAAGTGCTTTTGGATGTGAGCGCGAAGATCATGTCAAAGTAGAGATTGATTTTCATATGCCACAAGAGATCGAGAACCCGATACTACTGGTCGTAGAAAAGGCAATGTTTTCCAGGTCGATCAACCATAATTCAAATAGTGGGAGCCGAGGACTATAAACATTGGTCATGATCACAGCGGAGATCTTGTCAAGGATGCATGCCACGCATCAGTTGAGTGTCTTTCCTACGAGATAGGCTTTTGGACTGCCTGAGGGCATTGCCAAGGTGAAGAGACGAATTTGAAGAAATAGCGAAGCTTCAAAATTTGACGAATTTTCAAGTTAGAAGATGTCATCATTCTGGAAAGGGGTACGCCGAATGATCGGAGACCGTTGAGAGTCCAAGTGCGATGCATAACTGGACCGGGAAGCCGTGCTAGCAGGACCGAGTGAGTACCTAACTATAGGGCGAGTATTGATGTACTACCGGGAGCATTGGGTACTTTTTAAGGAAGTGAAAGTTGGAAAACAAAGATATTTGTTTAGGAATGGGACGATGCTATGACTTTGAGAATGTAGTACTTACCAAGAGACGTCCTAAGAGCTGACCGAATGCCAAGTGGGACGTGAGCGCTAAGATGTATCCTCCACATTGAGTGTGGGAAGATCCAGCCTATGCAAGAGCCTTAAGGGCGAAGTTGTGAGTCCGGAAGCAAACACATCTTTAAAGGTACTGAGGGCAAGGAAAAGCTAGGGGAGCGAAAGGCTACGGGAGCAATATAGCTACGGGAGCTGCGCCACAAAGCACGCTGATGTGCTTACCATTGAAAGAAAAGCTTCAGACGGACATGAAGGTCGTGAGGGTCATGGTGTGACTGACTAGTGTGGGTCAGTCACAAAGTTAGACACCAGAGGGTGCAAGTGCAGAGGCACTTTCCAAGTGATCACTGAAAGGAGGTGAAGTGTGGAGGCACGCTTGGAAGATACTTGGGGGCGAAGTGCAAGGGGCACGACTCCATGTTGAACAGAACTTCGAGGAAGTCTGACCCACAAGACTAGGGGTGTTCATGGTTCGGTTTGGGTCGGTTTTTCAATAAAAAGAAAGCAAACCAAGTAAGCCGGTTTTTCAAATATTGGAACCAAACCAATTAAGTCGATTTTTTATCGATTCGGTATTTGTCTGTTTTTCAGTTTTGTTCGGTTTTTATCGGTTTTTTCTTAAATATGAGACATACATTACCAAACGCATATTCCGGCGAGTACATTTTCAACGTAACTCTATCAAACTAATTGCTCTTTCAGAAATCTATCATTTACCAAGATATATTGATGATAATTGACTCAAATAGTGATGAATAACTTAAGTACTCAATTAACAATCGATTATTTTTAACATGAAATAAATTCTTGTACTTAATAAAAGAAAGCTACCAATCAAACTAGAAGGCAAATAATTAGATTATTATAATAGCAAAGAACTAGACTACAAATACAAATGACTAATATGTACCATAAAATTTTAGAAACTTTATATAACAATATATATATATATAGGTGTGATAATAAATTTAAATAGCTACTTTTATAGTCGGTTTGGTTCGGTTTTGTTTTTATTAAAACCAAATCAAATTGGATCAGTTGTTAAAATCTAAAACCAAAACCAAACCAAACCTAAAAATATCGGGTTTTTTGGTCGGTTTGGTTTAGTTTTCGGTTTGGTTCTGTTTTTCGGGTTTTTATGAATACCCCTACACAAGACCAAGGGAGCTGCGAAGTACATACTTTAGGGGGTAGACTCCGGATGTCGTAGGCCATGATGTGTCATCGGGGACAATGACAGAATGAGTGTGGGAGGATGTCACAACCCGCATTTGGGGTTGTGACTTTGGCCAAGAACCGGTAAGAAACAACTCTTCTTATTCTCTGACGTAGACCTGTCTACTCAGGGAACTTGGGATTTCTAATTTTAAGCATATATAAGGGGGGTATATGTGTTGAAAGCTCAACATGCCTCCCCCATACGTACTGCCACCAAGCCATATCTAATGAGTGTCCTTGAGGGGGAACCTCAAGGGCCTGCCCGGATAACTCAAAGGAGTGTCCTAGGTATCCATACGAGTTAGAGTACTCTATTACGGCGCGACGCCTTCAGGCTAGCACTGGGCACCAAACGGGCACTGGAGGCTCTACGTGTGGGACGGTCTGCCCCGTAGGCTGCCGAAATATTGGATAGAGACCTCCGTGCTGATTGGATACTTGATGCACCTATCTTAGAGGCATCATGTATCGACTTATAAGCATGGCTTGGGTTCAACCAGGAGAGCAAGGGTCTGTTGGGATAAACGTCCAGTTGTGGGGCGACATTGTACTAGACGGGATAGAAGTTTGTTGCGAGGGCTATGTATGGGCATGACACGAAAGATTCATATGACAATGGCCAAGGACTAAAGGTTGCCTTACTCGGGAAAGGCACAAGCTGGGTACGGATGCACGAGGCGAGTGTCAAGATTGAGGATAGGGTTGTGCACGCGAAAGCGATGCTCAGCCTTAGGCGAAGGACAAGACATGTCCTTAGCCAATCCCCAGGGCGCGCACGAATTATGATCCTAAGACGATAAGTGCCATGACATGTCGAGGCCAAGATCCTAGACATCTTACGGGCAACACAAATGGAGCATGCTTTCCAGACAGGCTTTACCATAGGCACATGATCGTGCTTGAAAACCTGGGAAAGGAGATAGGCTGGCCTGCAGCGAGGGGTAGTGCAGGTGCCATACAGGCAATTCAGTTCCGCTGACGAGCGTAAGAAAGTGAGCTCGTGACAGGTGGTATCAGAGCTAATTAAGGCGATACTATGCCATGACACAATGTCAAGGCAAGAGTGGAGATGTCAGCGCGGAGATCATGTCAAAGCAGCGATTAATGTTCATATGCCCCAAGAGATCGAGAACCCAATACTTCTGGTCGTAGAAAGCAATGGGTGATTCCATCTTTCTTTCGAAAGTCTGGATTTCTATTGAATTTGGTGATATGCCGATGAGTCGGATGGTCCACAAAAGGCAATGTTTTCCAGGTCGAGCAACCATAATTCAAAGAGTGGGAGCCGTAGACTATAAACATTGGGCATGATCGCAGCAGAGATCTTGCCAAGGATGCATGCCACGCATCAGTTGAGTGTCTTTCCTATGGGATAGGCTTTTGGACTGCCTGAGGGCATTGCCAAGGTGAGGAGACGAATTCGTAGAAATAGCGAAGCGTCAGAATTGGGCGGATTTCCAAGTTAGAATATGTCATCATTCTGGAAAGGGGTACGATAAATGATCGGAGCCGTTGAGAGTCCAAGTGCGATGCACAACCGAACGGGGAATCTGTACTAGCACGACCGAGTGAGTACCTGACTGTAGAGCGAGTATTGACGTACTACCAGGAGCATTGGGTACTTTTTGAGGAAGTGAAAGTTCGAAAACAAAGACCTTTGTTTAGGAATGCGACGATGCTATGACTTTGAGAATGTAGTACTTACCAAGAAACGTCCCAAGAGCTGACCGAATGCCAAGTGGGACGTGAGCGCTAAGAAGTATCCTGCACATTGAGTGTGGGAGGATCCATCCTATGCAAGAGGCTTAAGGCGAAGTTGTGAGTCCGAAAGCAAACACATCTTCAAAGGTACTGAGGCAAGGAAAAACTATGGGAGCAAAAGGTTACGAGAGCTATGCCGGAGTGCGCGAAAAGGCTACGGGAGAGATATAGCCAGGGGAGCTGCGCCAGAAAGCACGCTGATGTGCTTACCATTGAAAGAAAAGCCTCAGACGGACATTAAGGCCGTGAGGGTCATGGTGTGACTGACTAGTGTAGGTCAATCACAAAGTTAGACACCAGAGGGTGGTAGTGCGGACGCACTTTCCAAGTGAACACCAAAAGGAGGTGAAGTGTAGAGGCACGCTTGGAAGATACTTAGGGGAGAAGTGCAAGGGGCACGACTCCATGTTGAACAGGACTTCGAGGAAGTCCGACCCACAAGACCAAGGGAGCTGCGAAGTACATACCTTAGGGGGAAAACTCCGAATGTCGTAGGCCATGATGTGTCTTCGGGGATGATGACAGAATGAGTGAGGGAGGATGTCACAACCCGCATTTTGGGTTTGTGATTTCGGCCAAGAACCGGTGAGAAAAGATTCTTCTGATTCTATGACGTAGACCTGTCTACTCAGGGAACTTGGGCTTTTTAATTTTAAGCATATATAAGGGGGGTATATGTGTTGAAAGCTCAACCTGCCTCCCCCATACGTGCTGCCACCAAGCCGTATCTAATGAGCGTCCTTGAGGGGGAACCTCAAGGGCCTGCCTGGATAACGCAAAAGAGTGTCCTAGGTATCCATACAGGTTAGAGAACTCTATTACGGTGCGACGCCTTTAGGCTAGCATTGGGCACCAAACGGGCATTGGAGGCTCTACGTGTGGGACGGTCTGTCCCGCGGGCTGCCAAAATATTGGATAGAGACCTTCGTGCTGATTGGATACTTGATGCACCTATCGTAGGGGCATCATGTGTCGACTTGTAAGCATGGCTCAGGTTCAACCATGCGAGCAAGGGTCTGTTGGCCTAAACGTGCAGTTGTGGGGCAACACTACAATAGACGAAATAAAAGTGTGTCTCGAGGGCTATGTATGGTCATGGCACGAAAGACGCATATTACAATGGCCAAGGACTAAAGATTTCCTTACTCGGGCAAGGCACAAACTTGGTACGGATGCACAAGGCGAGTGTCAAGCTTAAGGATAGGGTTGTGCACGCGAAAGCGATGCTTAGTCTTAGGCGAAGGACAAGACATGTCCTTAGCCAATCCCCAGGGCGCGCATGGATTATGATCCTAAGACGATAAGCGCCATGACATGTCGAGGCCAAGAGCCTAGACATCTTACGGGCGACACAAATGGAGCATGCTTTCCAGGTAGGCTTCACCACAGGCACAGGTTCGTGCTTGAAAATGTGGGAAAGGAGATAGGCTGGCCTGCAGTGAGGGGAACTGCAGGCGTCGTACAGGAAATTCGGTGCCGCTGACGAGCATAAGAAAGAGAGCCCGTGACATGTGGTATCGGAGCTGATTAAGGCTATACTATGCCATGACACAATGTCAAGGCGAGAGTGGAGATGTCAAGCGCATTTTGGATGTCAGTGCGGAGATCATGTCAAAGCAGAGATTAATGTTCATATGCCACCAGAGATCGAGAATCCGATACTGCTGGTCGAAGAAAGAAATGGGTGATTCCACTTTCTTTCGAGAGTCTGGGTTTCTATTGAATTTGGTGATATGACGATGAGTCGGATGGTCAAGAAAAGGCAATGTTTTCCAGGTCGAGCAACCATATTACAAAGAGTGGGATCCGTGGACTATAAACATTGGGCATGATCGCAACGAAGATCTTGCCAAGGATGCGTGCCACGCATCAGTTGAGTGTCTTTCCTACGGGATAAGCTTTTGGACTACCTGAGGGCATTTCCAAGGTGAGGAGACGAATTCAAAGAAATAGCGAAGCTTCAGAATTGGGCGGATTTCCAAGTTGGAAGATGTCATTATTCTGGAAAGGGGTACGCCGAATGATCGGAGACCATTGAGAGTCCAAGTGCGATGCACAACCGGGCCGGGAAGCTATGCTAGCAGGACCGAGTGAGTACCTGACTATAGAGCGAGTATTGACGTACTACCAGGAGCATTGGGTACTTTCTGAGGAAGTGAAAGTTGGAAAACAAAGAGATTTGTTTAGGAATGCGATGATGCTATGACTTTGAGAATGTAGTACTTACCAAGAGACGTCCCAANGTGTGTCTCGAGGGCTATGTATGGTCATGGCACGAAAGACGCATATTACAATGGCCAAGGACTAAAGATTTCCTTACTCGGGCAAGGCACAAACTTGGTACGGATGCACAAGGCGAGTGTCAAGCTTAAGGATAGGGTTGTGCACGCGAAAGCGATGCTTAGTCTTAGGCGAAGGACAAGACATGTCCTTAGCCAATCCCCAGGGCGCGCATGGATTATGATCCTAAGACGATAAGCGCCATGCCATGTCGAGGCCAAGAGCCTAGACATCTTACGGGCGAAACAAATGGAGCATGCTTTCCAGGTAGGCTTCACCACAGGCACAGGTTCGTGCTTGCAAACGTGGGAAAGGAGATAGGCTGGCCTGCAGTGAGGGGAACTGCAGGCGTCGTACAGGAAATTCGGTGCCGCTGACGAGCATAAGAAAGAGAGCCCGTGACATGTGGTATCAGAGCTGATTAAGGCTATACTATGCCATGACACAATGTCAAGGCGAGAGTGGAGATGTCAAGCG
>AWOL01S0163944.1:0-12508 GCA_000715115.1 Nicotiana otophora | reverse complement strand
AGAAAAATATAAAATTGGTATCTACCTATACTTCAACCCAAAATTGAGTGATGAAAGGGTATTGCCATCCTTCTTTGCAACCTAAAAAAGAAAGGCCTTCGATTTATCAGAAGAAAAACAACCACGGCCTTTGATATCACCAGTAGAGTCGGAAATTGGTCGGAAATTGGGGATGTTCCAGAATCGAGTCACAAATTTACCAGAGAATTAGCTCACAAGCTCTGAAATCCTCTAACATTCATCAGTTATGACAAAATCGATAAAAATCAAAGAAAAATCTAGAGATTTTCCGGCAACAAAGACTTCAATAAGTAAGGAACTTGANCAGAGGTCTCTTTCTGTTTCTCATCATGTTGTAGCATGGAGTATGCCTTACTCAGGGAAGGAAGGGAAGGCATCATAAGGATGTTTCTTTTGCAGTAGAATAAGACTTATTCAGACCACTGAGGAATTGATAGATTTTCTGCTCTTCAATGAATTTGGGGAGAGCACCACAGGAACAAACAGGACCAACATAAGCGGTACTAAGCTCATCCCAAAGACCTCTCAGTCTGGTAAAATAGGTAGCAATATCTAAATGACCTTGGGAAGTAAGACTAATTTCTCTTTGAAGTTGAATGTACTTAGAACCATTGGAAGTACCAAATCTCTCATTAATGTCAGTCCATATATCTTTAGCAGTGTCAAAACACATTACATTGTTGGCTATATCTCTAGATAAAGAGTTTGTTATCCATGCAATGATCATGTCATTGCACCTTTCCCAAAAGTGATAATAAGGAGAGTTAAATTATGGTTTGGATATCTTACCAGTGATGAGACCTAACTTGTTTTTTAGCAGAGAGGGCAGTAAGCATGTTTTTGCGCCAAATGACAAAACCATTGCCATCAAAAGGAGGGGACACCAGGTGAGCACCTGGACTGTCCGAGGGATGTATGTAGAAAGGATGAGAGGGAGGTATAGTAAAATCATCAAAACCATCAGCTGTAGTTGACGAACTCACTTCAGGACTACTCATTTCTAAACCCTAGTTAGGTCAATTTTGTACAGAAAAATATAAAATTGGTATCTACCTATACTTCAACCCAAAATTGAGTGATGAAAGGGTATTACCATCCTTCTTTGCAACCTAAAAAAGAAAGGCCTTCGATTTATCAGAAGAAAAACAACCACGGCCTTTGATATCACCAGTAGAGTCGGAAATTGGTCGGAAATTGGGGATGTTCCAGAATCGAGTCACAAATTTACCAGAGAATTAGCTCACAAGCTCTGAAATCCTCTAACATTCATCAGTTATGACAAAATCGATAAAAATCAAAGAAAAATCTAGAGATTTTCCGGCAACAAAGACTTCAATAAGTAAGGAACTTGAGAAACAAACACCGTCAGTGGACATGTGGAGCCATAAACGGTCAATAATAGGCTCTGATACCATATTAATTCATCGATTCTTAGTGTAATCGGAAGATTTGATTTGGAGTTGAAACCCTAATAATGAGAAAAGAGAGAGAAAGAGAAGAGTAAAAATAACTGAGAAGAGAAATCAATTTCTTATTCTTATGTTCTGTCCAGAATGTTTGTGTATATATGAAAGTGAATGACTAAATAAAAATGGGCCAGGTATACATAAAGGCCCCAAACTAAATATGAAACAATGAGGCCCAATAGTTAATTCTCTTAGCTGTTGTCAAGTGGCCCATTATTGTCAACACCTCTTGCCCTAGCTTTCGTTACCGCCGACGTTAGTGATGGAAGAGAGAAAATAAAATATGATAATCCTAATGGGTGTGGAGAGGACCAATTTATAGAGGTTCTCATTTAATCCGATACGTCCATCAAGTAACCGATCGGACGGATGAGATTTACTCATTAATTAAATATTAATTATGAGCCTTAAATTTATTGGGCCACCAAAACGTACGAAAATCTTACAGAGTATTAATAGAATATTTTAAAAAACGAAATAACAAAAATACTAAACTAAAATATTTAAATATCATACCGATTAATTCTCGTAGAACAATGTAGTTAGATGCAGGTTGTCTATAGTTCTTGGTCTATAATTGTCGATTAGCAAAACACGTAATACTCTTGGTCCAAGGTATTATCCAAAGTGGAAGGATATACACATGGTCTCTGTGATTATTATCCACAACCCACAAGGCAACAACATGTTGTATGTCATGCGCTATGTATAATTAAATTTCTTATTAGTTGTACACTTGTACTCGCTTCGTTCACTTTTACTTGTCACGTTATAATTTTTAATGCTCCTTAAAAAGTAATAAATAAAATATATAATTTATTATAATATTTATAGTAATTAATGCATATTTTGTTGAATTTGAAAAAATAATTTAAAATAAGTACTAAATAATACGAGTATAACAAGAAATTTATTTTATTGGATGAGTACTTTTTTCCATATAAAGAAAGAGAGCGGATACTTTATAGGAAAAAACGCAAAAAAGAAAAAGAGTGATTTGGCGCCGGACGTATTCTTGTTTCTGACGTCATTTAAATCCACCTAGAACTGCGTGCCACGCTATTCAATTTCAGTTTCATATCTTCTACTGCTTCTTCTTGTTCATTTCTTCAACAGCTGACTGCATCTTAATCTGCTTTACTCCGTCAAAGTTTCATCATCCAAATATCAAGGTGCAGTTTTTTCTTCTTCTGAATTTTCGAGGATTTTTCTTTAATTTATTCTTTAACTCAATCACTATGTTACTATTTACGCATTAATAGTAATTTGTTAGATTTCAATGGTGTATCTTTTTCTTTTGGAATATTTAGTTAGTTGCTTCTGAGTTGCATTCAGATTGGATCAGATAAACATAAATATATAAAAATTAATTTTTGGTTTCCTTTATGATTTGTTTCGGAAATAGAATAGCTAAGAAAAAGGTTCAAGATTTAAACTTTGATAATTTCTTTATGGGGAAAGGGGGATATTATTTTCCTAGTTAATTGGGCTACACTTTGAATCTTTGAATGGTGAATAAAACTGAGGAATTTGTAGAATCTGGAAAATTGGCCATTAAGTATTTGAATTTTAATATATTTAGACTCTACATGTTTGATCTCCTCCTCATTTGTTTTTAGCTTATGAGTTGAGGCTGATTTAGTTAGACTACTAGGTGTAGTTTTGCCCTATTAAATAAACTATACCTTTACAAATCAATAAGGGAATCCCTTATTTAGTCCGGTTTTGACTCGTTTGTTAAGGAATTACTCCCTCCGTTTCAATTTAAGTGACATAGTTTGACCGACACGGAGTTTAAGAAAGAAAGGAAGACCTTTGAAACTTGTCACCTTAAATATATCATAATATTTGTGTAGCTATAAAACTTATGAAACTTATAGTCTTAAACTTGGCATAACATTTGTGTGGCTAAAACGTTTCTCAGTAATGGTAAAATGAGAAGTTTAAGGTTAATTATTTACAAATATAAAAATGTGTCATTCTTTTTGGAACGGTTTAAATACGGAAATAGTGTCACATAAACTGAAATGGATGGAGTATATTACAAAGGACAAAGTGTACTAGGCAAAGAATTCTTTTTATTTTTATGAGTTTTTGGTTTTGTATATACGTAGTTCTCCTATGAGTCATTTGATTGAGGGCTAACATTGATCACGATGCAGCGAAAATGCAGAAAGAGGCAAAAAGCTCCTATTTTGATATGCCAGCATTGGATGTTTCTGTTGCATTTCCTCAAGCAACTCCAGCCTCCAACTTTCCTACATGCAGTAAGATCGAAACCTGATTCTATTTATATATTTACGTACTCTGTTTATCACTTGAATATACAAAGTCTCCACTCTTTTCAAGAATGTAATAAATTGCTTGATGTGCTTATTTGTATGTAATAAAGTCTCCTATTTTGGCCAGATTGTACTTCTACTAGTTTTTCATGGGTGTGCTATTTCTAAAAATAATTTATGTGATAGAAGAAAAAACTTTGTTGCTTTCTATCTTTGCCTCCTTATTCTGGGGGGTCATTGCGCTGACTGTGATGTGAACTTTACAGCTTCAGACTATTATCGGTTTGACGATCTGTTAACTCCTGAGGAGCAAGCCATTAGAATGAAAGTGAGGGAATGCATGGAGAAAGAGGTTGCTCCTATAATGACAAAGGTATTTCCTTTGTCCACTGTATTTGTTGGATGTGCTAATACCTTTTTGGATTCCGTTATTACAGTAATTGCTAATGTTGTGGGTACAAACAAAGATATATCTTTAATGCTTCAAGTCTCACATCTTCTGAGCAAATCTTTTAGTGCTATAGATGCACTTAAAAATGAACCCCTTTTTAATGTTTCTGAACAGTACTGGGAGAAGGCAGAGTTTCCTTTTGAAGTCATTCCAAAACTTGGTGCCTTGCACATTGCTGGCGGCACTATCAAGGTGCTTTAGAGCTTGACAAATTTTTATATCTTATCACTTTGAGCGTCAATGAGCAATGTACTTACTTGTGGCTTTAGGGGTATGGTTGTCCAGGTTTCTCAGTTACTGGTAGTGCCGTTGCTGCAGCAGAAGTTGCCAGAGTTGATGCAAGCTGCTCTACATTCATTTTGGTGCATTCATCTTTAGCAATGCTCACCATTGGTAAGTCTTGTTATTGTTTGAAAATTGCTGCTGTGTATCCTTTTTGCTTTGTAGACACGTTGTTTGTCGAAAGTATAGTTCTATTTACCAGAGAGTGGTATTAGTCGACTGATCTTTTGGCGGGAGATATTCTTTATTTTATAGTATGGAATCATTCCATTACTATTAACTCAAGAAATAGACATCTCTGAGATATACGGTTTATGTCGATATGAGGTGAACTAACTTGTTGGTTTGTCAAGAATAGGGCTATGTGGGTCCGAAATGCAAAAGCAGAAGTACTTGCCGTCATTGGCTGAACTTAACACTATAGCTTGTTGGGTAAGAAACTTTTGTTATGGTAATTTCTTCAGCATTTATATCTGCAGTTACCAAACATAAGTTTGTAATCTCTGTCTCTTTGAACTTAGGGGCTAACTGAGCCGGACAATGGAAGTGATGCAAGTGCTTTAGGGACAACTGCGAGAAAGGTCTAGATTCTGCATTTTAAATTCAATCTTCAATTTCTATGCTGTTCTGAATTTGATTTCCTTTTTAATTTAGGAAAAGGTTGCTAAATATTCTTTTGGAAATTCTGTTATCTTCCTGATTCTAAATGATAGGTTGAAGGAGGTTGGATCCTTGAAGGGCAAAAGCGTTGGATAGGAAATGCAACTTTTGCAGATGTACTGGTTATTTTTGCTAGAAATACATCCACAAACCAGATAAATGGGTAAGTACCAACATACTGTTTCTATATAATGTTAGTTGCGCTGGTAACTTAGGATCATACGAATTATCTCGTGGAATATGACTCTGCATCGTAGTTATGTGAATAAAATGACTTTTGCCATGGATTTCTCTCTGTCCCTTCACATGAACGTAGACCTTCCCTTTCATCCTCCCTCTTGACCATCTTAGTTTGTTTCTCACTATTGGTTTTTGCCTTGGTCTCAGTTTCATAGTAAATAAGGATGCTCCAGGATTGCAAGCTACTAAAATAGAAAACAAAATCGGACTACGGATGGTTCAAAATGGAGACATTCTCTTAAAGAAAGTTTTTGTCCCTGATGAGGATAGACTACCTGGTGTCAATTCTTTCCAGGATACAAACAAGGTATATAATATCGCCGGGGTGCTTTATTTGCTGTTGATAATCAATCATACATGCCAAAAGACGTTGTACATGCGACAAATAGTGCACCTCAGCTTTGTTGCTAATTTGCTTCGAGCAAAAGACAATTTTTTTTTGGAGATTTTATATTGGCTCACAAGCTTTGGTCTATCTAGTGAACTTATCTGCATATTCATTATGTGCATAGATTTTCATCTTCATCTAAACATGATATTGTACGTCTCCAATTTAGTTAATGTTTCCATTGCTTACTTATCAAACAGAGTGCATTCTACCCCTCTGGAAAAAGGAGGGAAAAAATAAAAAGAAACATAAAACAGAACTAGAAGGGGAAATGGAATAAATTTTTAAGGGATTATCTCATCATTTTTTTAGATTAAAAAATCATGCATTTCCTTCTTACAGTGGGATTAAAATAGCACCTTAACAAAGCCACAGCAGGTAACATACTACATTTTATGTACAGTGACTCTTCTTGCCATCTCATGATGCGGTTGATCTGTAGGCGACACCCCTTATATTTCTGGCAAGTTTCTTTGTGATTCCTTTTTGACTTTCTACGACATAGAACAGAAGAACATTCTTGAACTTTAATACTTGATTTCTCCAATTTACCCTGATAAAAATGTTTTACGAATACAGACTATATCAAGCAGACACGCTGAGTCTTATTGATGCTACAAAATCTAATTTAGGCTTGCTAAATACTGAAGATACTAATGTAATGCTCAAACCAGTACCAACCAAATATATGGTAGACCTGATTACCTAGCCTTTCTCACATCCACCCAAATCGCTCCTCCACTCTCCAATTTTGCTCACATCTTGTTTTCCTTTTGTTTTGATGCGTTTTAGTCTACAATAATTGTTTATTTTAATGTCGTTGGTTTGATATTGGTGATTGATTTAGCTAGCTGATAGTTGGGTTATTGTTTCACTATCTTTCTCTTTCCTTGAACAGGTGCTTGCGGTATCACGTGTCATGGTTGCATGGCAGCCTATTGGCATTACAATGGGTGTTTATGATATGTGTCACAGGTAACAATAGAGAAGCTCATCAGTTTTTGTTTTATCATAAAATGGAAGTTGTTGTGACATGCTTCAGATCATGGACTTTGACCTAATTATTATTTAGTAAGGTAAGGAAGCTGAGTTTTGAGACTGGTATTCTGTGTTGTTCCGTAGTAGAAAAATAAGTACTTAGCCTTCCTCAATCCAAGATTCCTTTGATCGACTCCTTTCTCCAGACAATTGCATATTGTAGTCTCACAGTATAACAGATGATTTGTCATGTAACTTTACTGATATTCATTGTTCTTTAACCGAGACAGTCTTATCAAAGTGTGTGACCATCTAAAAGCTTAAGATGATAGAGAAACACAGTCTTAATTACTTAATTGTATCTTCAACACGCCCCTTACGTGCGGGTTTGATTTTTTCATGAGTCAAGCACGTGGAAATTCTTTTTGATAATGGATAGAGGTGAGAGTCCAACCTAGGACCTGTGCTTTAATACCATGTCGAAGTGTGTGACCGTTCATCTAAAAGCTTAAGCTGATAGAGGGAGAACATTTTTAATTGCTTAATATGTCTTCAACAAGTCTAATAACGTGGAAGTTTTTAGACTAACCAATGAGAATGATGCAAGACCCTCTGTGAAAGTAAATAGATGTTAGTTCCTATGAGCTCTTTAACCATATCGCTCACCGTAAGAACTTGTATGAGCTTTCCATTATCCCCTCTCCTTTGTCAATGTTATTCTAGATTTCCCTTTTTCAGCCTTTCATGTTGGCTAAATTCTCCGTGAAACTGCAAGGTACTTGAAGGAGAGGAAGCAGTTTGGAGCTCCATTGGCCGCTTTCCAGCTCAACCAACAGAAATTGGTTCAGATGTTGGGCAACATTCAGGCAATGATTCTTGTTGGTTGGCGGCTTTGCAAGCTGTACGAGAGTGGTAAAATGACTCCTGGCCATGCAAGTTTGGGGAAAGTAAGACCTCTTTCTTCACATTATTAAATGTTTGATACATGCCCTTTAGGACTAAAGTAACAAATTGTTTGTTTCAGTCATGGATTACCTTGAGGGCGAGGGAGACAGTTTCTCTTGGACGGGAATTACTAGGTGGCAACGGAATCTTGGCTGACTTTTTAGTCGCAAAGGTTTGTGAACAATATCCAATGCTCCCTGCCCTGTTAGATACTAATCACGGAACATTTAGCGCTATGAAATTTCACTCGTAAATCATGTAGAGATCTCATTTTATGCTTGCAGCTTACTTTATTATGCTCTCATGGTTTCCATTTCAATCTTGGCGTGTAGGCATTTTGCGATTTGGAGCCCATCTATACATATGAAGGTACTTACGATATCAACACGTTGGTAACAGGTAGAGAAATTACTGGTCTTGCCAGTTTCAAGCCTGCACCATTAAGGCAAAAGAGTCGCCTGTGAAAATCTTCCTTCCCTCTGAAGTATTCTGTTGGATTAAGCTTTGTTTTAGCAAAGTGTAACTCTGGAATACTTCTATCCAAAGAAAGAACTGCTTAAGAATTTGAATTCCATGGAGATCTTTTAACGTTAATAATGGCAAAGAAGTTAGAATACCACATATATTGTAATAATAGTAACATATCAAATGATTCAACTTTGTTTTATTCAAGAAAATCTGATGTTGGAAATTAGCTGCTAATCTTTCTTTCTTATATATGCAGTCTGTTGCTTTGCTTTTATAGGGTTTACTAGGAGTTATGACATATGTCAAGGTCTTTTAGATGTGAGAATATGGGCTAATCACTTGTCTAGAATGTTTATAATTTAATATGATACTGCTAACATCAAAATGTAGCACATCAGGGAAGGGTTCGTTTAGTCGAATTGAAATCTGTTTGCCCAAACTTAGGGATCTACTTATTTTGAAAAGAATTTTTCCCCAATGAAAATAATTTTGAAAGAGTGAAATTTTCTGGTTGATCAAACATTTAAGAAACACTTTTATTGATAGTTTAACAGCGCTTTGCGTTTTTTAGTGCAAATTACTTTTAAACTATTCTACAGGTAGTATTATTTAAATAGATAAATGATTTGGATTTTAATTCCATTTAATTAAATTGTTAAAATTAAATTGTAGGATAGGGAGAGGGAGCAAGTTTATGGGACTTTGGTAATAAAATGTTTTGATAACAAAGCATGAGGTAAGTTTGTCTTGAAAAACAATTAAAATAGTTTCCGGTTCTACTTCTAAGAAAAAGTCGCATAGTACACACACACACACATTATATATATATATATATATATATATATATATATATATATACTATATTAAAAGCACGAAGGTCCTTAGCAAAATGTCGTTCGTCTTTTTTATCCTTTAAAAATAGATTTTACATTGAATAAAATTGTCACTTTACTTATCTTCCTAATATTTAGGACTTTTACACCAACTAAAATTCTATTTATTATATCTTTTCTTATTTAAACTCTAAAAAAACTAAATTTAAAAATCAATGAAGAGTTTACCTTACATAAATACTTCACTTTAATTATGATACAACTATAACTATACCTTTTCAAATATTTAGGGGGAAAGGCCATAGAAGAGGCCGAAAATTACCGTAAATTAACGTTTTCAAGTTTCCTTTCTATTAGAAGTACTTAATTTTGTTTGGCGAACTTTCCATGTTTCTATTATGTTTACACCCTGGTTTTGCGAAATTAAATCATAATAGCATTGCATATAATCAACTACTAAGTTTTTGAGCGTCGAAGAGTTGTTCTTACCAATTAAAAGTAGAACTTTTGACAAAGTTAGCCGTTCGGCAAAAACTATAAACAACCGCTAGCCTACAATTGCATATTACAACTTGTAGCCAAAAACAAATAAATTATGTTAACCACTGTGCCGCCTCGAGCCTCGGCTTTCGTATACAAAATTATAAGTTAGTATTAGGATAATTTCAGAGATTTGACATCCCTTATACTAGTTTTTAATATTACTTACTTTATTTATTTTAATTTTTTGTGTAATAATTCTTTTAACTTATTTTTTAGTAATGTAGATAAATAGGAGTATAAGATAAATGTGCCCTTTTTTATATTAAACTCTTGCAATTGATAAATTCTATCAAACTAACGCATTTAACAAATTCTTTATTGATAACAATCACAATAACGGTCAAATCTATCAATAGTCAATATCTGCCACCCACCTACGACCACCCCGCCACCAAGAAAAGAGGAGAAAACAAAATCCAACAAACAAAAACATAAATTTATGGAACATAAAGATCTGAACTCTTGAATCTTTTTCTAGATAAGGGAGACAATTTATACGTATAATTATATAAAATAGACTATCACTATACAATTTATATACAATAGACTGTCACTATACAAAATATATACAAAATAAACTGTCACTATACAAAAATTATATAAAATAGACTGCCAATATACAAAAAATATACTAAATAGATTGTCATTATACAATTTATATACAATAGACTATCACTATACAAAATATATACAAAATAGACTGTCACTATACAAAAAATATACTAAAATAGACTGTCACTATACAAAAAATATACAAAAAGACTGTCACTATACAAAAAATATACAAAATAAATATTTCGGGCTATTAGATGTAATATGTTTGGACCGGAGAGATATTTCGTGTCAATGGGAAAAAACATGAGCTATTAAAATTTTGAAGGGCTATAGAGGGTCATTTTCTCTTAAAAGTATTTGGTCGGCTTTCTATTCATTAAATTGAATTTTACACGAGACGAAATAGTTATACAATTATTTTTCTAGCAAATAAGACTTCTTAATCTTATAAATTTTATTTACTAAATCTTTATTTATTAAAGTTATGATGTTCTAAAAAGGACTTTAATATTAATTAAGAGTTTACCTTATAAACTAATAGGAAAAATTAAATACTAAGGGCTCTTACAATCTTTTTAACATTATTCGTTCGTTTTCACAAATCTATCTATCTATATTTAAATCTATATCTATCTATCTATATATATACTATATTAAAGGCATGAAAACCCTTAGCGAAATGTCGTTCGTCTTTTTTACCCTTTTAAGATAAAGTTCACACTAGACAAAATAGTCATTTGATTGTTCTACTAGCTAATGTTTAGGAGTTTGAAATTAAATCTAATTTAATACTCATTAAATCTTTTCTTATTTGAATTAAGTAAGAAATCCTTATATTTAGGACTTTAAAATTATTAAATTTTACTTTATATAAATTTTATAATTAAAGTATGATTAAATAATACCAAATCTTTGTGCGTATGAATTTTCTACAATTGAACGTTTTTAGCTCAAAAGAGATTGTATAATTGTGCTAAATTTTAGGTGAACAATTATGATGTAAATAAAATAAAATAAAGAAAAGATTGAAGAAAGAGAAAGCATTTTGCTTTGTTCTTTATCCCAAATCAGTAATTAACCTGTAAATGTTGTGAGTAGTATGTGAGATTGGTCCACTAACTATTAATTTTATTCTTCGATCAATAATTTTCTTAGATATAAATATTAATACAGATTTTAAAATATAATTATAAAAATAATTACAAAAGTATTTAATAATAGCAAGAGAAAGAGAGAAAGAACGTAATTGACAAAAGTCATTTACTAACACTACGACAGTGCGAAAGTTTGATTTTATTATTTGATAAAAAGAGTTTTTGTGGATAAAAGTATTGTTATAATTAAATATTTAATATATGGTATGATCTAATATTAATAATTTGAATCCTTAAAAAATAGATTTTTTTAGTGATTAAAAAGATAATTAAATATTTGAATTAACTTGTTTTGTTCGAATTTGAATGAACTAACTAGCAAAATAATCTAATTTTATTTCTTTCCAAATTCATCAAATAGGTAAAATTATTTTTCAAGGTTACGCAAATCTTAGAATACATAAATTATTTTTCATAAAAAGACCATCATAAGAATATAAAACAAAATCAGTTATAGTACTAAGAATTAAATTGGTTAAAATAAAAACTTTAAGAAATAAGAATGAAATAGTAGAAGACAAAATGTATTCATAAAGAGGTATCAGGTAAGACACAATTTAACATATTTGTATATCATATTATAAGATATGTATAACTACAAAATAATGTACAACTAATTTAACTAAATTCATCATCTATGCATATTCAAAAGATATTGAATATGATTACCATGTTAGTATGAGAAAAATTATTTTTAATATTTAAACAAATATTATATTTTATTTTAACGTCAAGATATATACTTTTAATTGATAGACACTATACACACGTGCAACGCATGTATCCTAAAACTAGTATATATATATATGAGTAATGAGACCAATAATAAAAGAAGTGAAGAATGAGAAAAAATCATCCCAAGACGAGCTATTGTTCGTGAATCATAATTAACAAAAACGATCTTTATTTTTTGTTTAGATAAAAGAACATGATGTTACAAACTCTCACAAAAATATGAACGAATCTGAGAACGCATTTTCAAAGTATTTGGTCACACAGTATGACAAAAACTTCCCAGCCAAAAACAAAAACAATATTATTATTATTGTTATTATTATTATTATTATTATTATTATTATTTGGGTCAAAGCGGATGCGTCCTTTTTCCTCTTGCATCACAAAGAACAATCACACCAAAGCTAACATACGTGGACCATAAAAACATGGACGGGGTAAAAGAAAAAAAATTATTTTCTTATTCACATGGAAAGAAAAATATTTTAAAAACCCAATTACATATAA
>AWOL01S0163922.1:0-27855 GCA_000715115.1 Nicotiana otophora | reverse complement strand
TGAACAATAGTCATAGCTTCGGCATGACCATTCCTCGTTTTATCTCATTTTAGGGCCAAAATTTTGAAATTTAGAACGATTTCTAAATTTTTATGTGCTATAGTCCACACCATCTACATAAATCCTGGCTACCGAATCCGAATCATCTAAGATTTTTCTGGCCCATAAAAAATGAACTAATGAACAATAGTCATGGCTTCGGCATGACCATTCCTCGTTTTATCTCATTTTAGGGCCAAAATTTTGGAATTTACAACGATTTCTAAATTTTTGTGTGCTATAATCCACACCTAATGAACAATAGTCATGGCGTCGGTATGATCATTCCTCATTATTTTGCATTTTAGTGCAAAAAAATGGAATTGGGGCCAATTTTCAAATTTCATCTACTATGGTCCACTCCATCTTCTTGAATCTGGACTACACGATAAGAATCGCATAAAATTTGCGGGGCCATAAAAATGAGCTAATGAATAATATTTTCAGTTTCGCCATGACTTCTCCTCATTTGTTCGCATTTTAGGTCCAAAATAATTGACAACAACAATCTAGTATAATTCCACTAGTAGGATTTGAAGAGGATAGTGTGTACGGAGACCTTACTCCTATCCTGGGGTAGAGAGGCTATTTCCGATAGACCCTCAGCTCCCTCCCTCCAAGAACTCCCACCTTGCTCTTGGGGTGACTCGAACTCACAACCTCTTGGTTGGAAGTGGAGGGTACTCACCACTAGAGCAACCCACTCTTGTCAAAAAATAGAATTCGGGCTAATTTCAAACTTTTCGCATGCCACCTCATTTATATGAATATTGGCTAGCGGATCCAAATCGCCTAAAATATTGCGAAGCCATAAACAATGACCTAATAAACAATAGTCATGGCTTCGACATGACCGTTACTCCTTTTTGGTATTTTAGGGCCAAAAATTAGAATTCGGTCCATTCCCAAATTTTCGTGCGCTATAGTTCACATCATCTGCTTGTATCCGGGCTATCCAATCAAAATCACCTAAAATTTTTCAAGGATATCAAAAATAATGTAATTAACAATAGTCATGGATTCAGCATGACCGTTCCTCATTATTTGTTATTTGAGGGCCAAAACACTGGAATTCAAGCCGATCTATAGTTCACACCATCTGCATAAATCTGGGCTTTCGGATCCGAACCGCCTAAAATATTTTGAGGCTATTAAAAATGACCGAATAAATAATAGTCAAGGCTTTAGCATGGCCGTATGAATAATAGTCAAGGCTTTAGCATGACCGTTCCTAATGTTTTGGCATTTTAGAGCAAAGAAATGGACGGGCCTATTTTTAAATTTTTGTGTGCTATAATAATCCGCGCCATTTGCATAATTTCGGACTACCGGATTCGAATCGCCTAGAATTTTATGAGGACATGAAAAATGACCTAATGAACAATATTCATAGCTTCAGCATGACCGTTTATCATTTTTGGGTATTTTAGGGCCAAAACACTTCAGACTAATTTTAAACTTTTTGTATGTTATAGTCCATGCCATCTGCAAGAATCCAAGATACCGGATCCGAGTAGCTTAAAATTTTGTGGTTCCATAAAAAAGACCTACTGAACAATAGTCAGTTCCTCATTTTTTGGTATTTTAGGGGAAACAATTAGAATTCGGGCTGATTCAAAACGATTTGTGTGCTAGAATTGCCTAAAATTTTGCGGGGACACTAAAAATGATCTAATGAATAATAGTTAAGGTTTCCGCATGACCGTTCCTCGGTTTTGGCATTTAAGGGCCAAAAAATAAATTTCAGGCCAATTTCCAACTTTTCGTGTGATACAGTCCACTCCATCTATATGAATCCAGACTACCGGATCTGAATCGCCTAAAATTTTGCGGGATCATCAGTAATGACCTACTGAACAATAGTCAGTTCCTCATTTTTGGCATTTTAGGCCAAAAAATTAAAATTCGGGCCAATTCAAAAGAAATCGTGTGCTAGAATTGCCTAAAATTTTGCGGGGCCACTAAAAATGACCTAATGAACAATAGTCATGGTTTCAGCATGATTGTTCCTCGGATTTTGGCATTTTAGGTCCAAAACATTAAAATTCGGGCCGATTTTAAAATTTTCGTGTGCTATATAGTCCACACTATCTGCATGAGTCCGAGCTACCATATTTGAATCGCCTAAAATTTTGTGGGGCTAACAAAAATGACCTGATGTACAATACTCATAGCTTCAGCATGGCCGTTCCTCGCTTTTTGATATTTTAGGACCAAAAAATCTGGAATTCGGGTCGATTTCCAAAATTTCGTGCGCTATAGTCCACGCCTTTTGCATGAATCTGGGATACCGGATCTGAATCATTTAAAGTTTTGCGAGACTATCAAAAATGACCTAAGTCATGGCTTCGGCATGACTGTTCCTCGTTTTTTGGCATTTTAAGGCCAAAAAATTGAAATTCGAAGCGATTTTGTGTGCTATAGTCCACGCTATTTACATGAATCCGGGTTACCGGATCCGAATCGCCTAAAATTTTATGGGGCCATAAAAATATCNTTTATTCTTTTTTTGTTTTTTAGGGCTAAAAACTAGAATTCGGGCCGATTTTCAAATTTTTATGCGCTATACACATTATGCATGAATACGGGATATAGGATCCGAATTGCCTAAAATTGTGCTAGAACATCAAAAATGATCTAATGAATAATAGTCATGACTTCGGCATGACCGTTCCTCTTCTTCTTTTATTTTTGCATTTTGGGGCTAATGATCTAATGAACAATAATCATGGCTTCGGTATGATCGTTCCTATTTTTTGGTATTTTAGGGCCAAATAACTAGAATTCGGGTCGATTTCTAAATTTAGATGTGTTATAGTCCACGCATTCTGCATGAATCCAGATTCTAGACTACCGAATCCGAATTGCCTAAATATTTTCGGGGCTATAAAAATGACTTAATGAATAGTCATGACTTCGGCATGACTGTTCCTCGTTTTTTGCCATTTTAGGGCTAAATAACTAGAATTCTAACCGATTTCTACATTTTCGTGCGCGATAGTCCATGCCATGTGTAAGAATATGGGCTACCGGATTCGAATCGCGTAAAATTTTGCGGGACCATAAAAATGACCTAATGAACAATAGTCATGGGTTCTGCATGACCGTTCCTCCTTTTTCGGAATTTTAGGGCCATATAACTGGAATTCGGGCCAATTTCTAATTTTTCGTGTGCTATTAGCCACGCCATCTGCATGAATGTGTGCTAGCATATCCGAATTGACTAAAATTGTGCGGTGCCATAACAATGACCTAATGAACAATAGTCATGGCTTCGGCATGACCATTCCTCGTTTTATCTCACTTTAGGGCCAAAATTGTGGAATTTAGAACGATTTCTAAATTTTTATGTGCTATAGTTCACACCATCTACATAAATCCTAGCTACAGGATCCGAATCATCTAAGATTTTTCTGGCCCATAAAAAATAACCTAATGAACAATAGTCATGGCGTCGGCATGATCATTCCTCATTGTTTTGCATTTTAGTGCAAAACAATAGAATTGGGGCCAATTTCCAAATTTGATGTACTATGGTCCACTCCATCTTCATGAATCTGGGCTACAAGATAAGAATCGCATAAAATTTGCGGGGCCATAAAAATAAGCTAATGAATAATATTTTCAGTTTCGCCATGACTTCTCCTTATTTTTTCGCATTTTAGGTCCAAAATAATTGACAACAACAACCCAGTATAATTTCACTAGTGGGGTCTGGGGAGGATAGTGTGTACGCAGACCTTACCTCTACCCTGGGGTAGAGAGGCTATTTTTCAATAGACCATCAACTCCCTCCCTCCAAGAACTCCCACCTTGCTCTTGGGGTGACTCGAACTCACAACCTCTTAGTTGGAAGTGGAGGGTGCTCACCACTAGAGCTACCCACTCTTGTCAAAAAATAGAATTCGGGCTAATTTCATAATTTTCGCATGCCACCTCATCTATATGAATATTGGCTATCGGATCCAAATCGCCTAAAATATTGCGAAGCCATAAAAAATAACATAATAAACAATAGTCATAGCTTCGACATGATCGTTACTCCTTTTTAGTATTTTAGGACCAAAAAATTTGAATTCTGTCCATTCCCAAATTTTCATGTGCTATAGTTCACACCATCCGCTTGTATCTGGGCTATCCGATCCGAATCGCCTAAACTTTTGCAAGGATATCATAAATGATGTAATTAACAATAGTCATGGATTCGACATGACAGTTCCTCATTATTTGTTATTTTAGGGCCAAAACACTGGAACTCAAGCCGATCTATAGTTCACACGATCTGCATAAATCTGGGCTTTTGGATCTGAACCGCCTAAAATTTTTTGAGGCTATCAAATTCGACCGAATGAATAATAGTCAAGGCTTTAGCATGACCGTTCCTCATTCTTTGGCATTTTAGAGCAAAGAAATGGACGGGCCCATTTTTAAATTTTTGTGTGCTATAATAATCCACGCCATTTGCATGATTCCGGACTACCGGATTCGAATCGCCTAGAATTTTATGGGGACATAAAAAATGACCTAATGAACAATAATCATAGCTTCGGCATGACCGTTTATCATTTTTGGGTATTTTAGGGCCAAAGAACTTGAGACCGATTTTATAATTTTTGTATGTTATAGTCCATGCCATCTGCAAGAATCCATGATACCGGATCCGAGTTGATTAAAATTTTGTGGGGCCATAAAAATGACCTACTGAACAATAGTCAGTTCTTCATTTTTAGGCATTTTAGGGCAAAACATTAGAATTCGGGCTGATTCAAAACAATTCGTGTGCTAGAATTGCCTAAACTTTTGCGGGGACACTAAAAATGACCTAATGAACAATAGTCATGGTTTGAGCATGACCGTTCCTTGGTTTTTTGTTTTTAAGGGCCAAAAAATAAATTTCGGGCCAATTGCTAAATTTTCGTGTGTACAGTCCAAGCCATCTACATGAATCCGAAATACCTGATCCGAATCACATAAAATTTTGCGGGATCATCAGTAATGACCTACTGAACAATAGTCAGTTCCTCATTTTTTGGTATTTTAGGCCAAAACATTAAAATTCGGGCCGATTCAAAAGTAATCGTGTGCTAGAATTGCCTAAAATTTTGCGGGGCCACTAAAAATGACCTAATGAACAATAGTCATGGTTTCAGCATGATTGTTCCTCGATTTTTGGCATTTTAGGGCTAAAAATTAGAATTCAGGCCGATTTCAAAAATTTTGCGTGCTATATAATCCACGCTATCTGTATGAGTCCGAGCTACCAGATTTGAATCGCCTAAAATTTTGTGGGGACAACAAAAATGACCTGATGTACAATACTCATAGCTTCGGCATGACCGTTCCTCGCTTTTTGATATTTTAGGGCCAAAAAATCTGGAATTCGGGTCGATTTCCAAAATTCTGTGCGCTATAGTTTACGACTTTTGCATGAATCCAGGATACCGGATCTGAATCGTTTAAAATTTTGCGAGATCATCAAAAATGACCTAAGTCATGGCTTCGGCATGACTGTTCCTCGTATTTTGGCATTTTAAGGCCAATAAACTGAAATTGGAAGCGATTTTGTGTGCTATAGTCCACGCTATTTACATGAATCCGGGTTACCGGATCCGAATCACCTAAAATCTTATGGGGCCATAAAGATATCCTAATGAACAAACATCATGGCTTCGGTATGATCGTTCCTATATTTTGGTATTTTAGGGCCAAATAACTAGAATTCGGGTCGATTTCTAAATTTACATGTGTTATAGTCCACGCCATCTGCATGAATCCAGATTCTAAACTACCGAATCCGAATCGCCTAAATATTTTTGGGGCTATAAAAATGACTTAATGAATAGTCATCACTTCGGCATGACTGTTCCTCATTGTTTTGCCATTTTAGGGCTAAATAACTAGAATTCTAGCCGATTTCTACCTTTTCGTATGCGATAGTCCATGTCATGTGTAAGAATATGGGCTACCGGATTCGAATAGCCTAAAATTTTGCGAGGCCATAAAAATGACCTAATGAACAATAGTCATGGGTTCTGCATGACCGTTCCTCCTTTTTCGGAATTTTAGGGCCATATAACTGGAATTCGGGCCAACTTCTAATTTTTCGTGTACTATTAGCCACACCATCTGCATGAATGCGTGCTAGCATATCCGAATTGACTAAAATTGTGCGGGGCCATAAAAATGACCTAATGAACAATAGTCATGGCTTCGGCATGGCCATTCCCCGTTTTATATTTTAGGGCCAAAAGTTTGGAATTTAGAACGATTTCTAAATTTTCGTGTGCTATAGTCCACACTATCTACATAAATCCTGGCTACCGGATCCGAATCGTCTAAGATTTTTTTTATCCATAAAAAAGGACCTAATGAACAATAGTCATGGCGTCAGCATGATCATTCCTCATTTTTTTGCATTTTAGTGCAAAAAAATGGAATTGGGGCCAATTTCCAAATTTCATGTACTATGGTCCACTCCATCTTCTTGAATCTAGGCTACATGTTAAGAATCGCATAAAATTTGCGGGGCCATAAAAACGAGCTAATGAATAATATTTTCAGTTTCGCCATGACTTCTCCTCATTTGTTCGCATTTTAGGTCCAAAATAATTGACAACAACAACACAGTATAATCCCACTAGTGGGGTCTGGGGAGGATAGTGTGTACGCGGACTTTACCCCTACCTTGGGGTAGAGAGGCTATTTCCGATAGACCCTCAGCTCCCTCCCTCCAAGAACTCCCACCTTGCTCTTGGGATGACTCGAACTCACAACCTCTTAGTTGGAAGTGGAGGGTGCTCACCACTAGAGCAACCCACTCTTGTCAAAAAATAGAATTCGGGCTAATTTCAAACTTTTTGCATGCCACCTCATCTATATGAATATTGGCTAGCTGATCCGAATCACCTAAAATATTGCGAAGACATAAAAAATGAACTAATAAACAATAGTCATGGCTTCGACATGACCGTTACTCCTTTTTGGTATTTTAGGGCCAAAAAATTAGAATTCGGTCGATTCCCAAATTTTCGTGCGCTATAGTTCACACCATCTGCTTGTATCCGGGCCATCCGATCCGAATCGCCTAAAATTTTTCAAGGATATCAAAAATAATGTAATTAACAATAGTCATAGATTCGGCATGACCGTTCCTCATTATTTGTTATTTTAGGGCCAAAACACTGGAATTCAAGTCGATCTATAGTTCACACCATCTGCATAAATCTGGATTTTCGGATCTGAACCGCCTAAAACTTTTTAAGGCTATCAAAAATGACCGAATGAATAATAGTCAAGGCTTTAGCATGACCGTTCCTCATTTTTGGGATTTTAGAGCAAAGAAACGGACGGGCCCATTTTTAAACTTTTGTGTGCTATAATAATCCACGCCATTTGCATGATTCCGGACTACTAGATTCGAATCGCCTAGATTTTTATGGGGACATAAAAAATGACCTACTAAACAATATTCATAGCTTCGGCATGACTGTTTATCATTTTTGGGTATTTTAGGGCCAAAAAACTTGAGACCGATTTTAAAATTTATGTATGTTATAGTCCATGCCATCTGCGTCCGAGTCGCTTAAAATTTTGTAGGGCCATAAAAAATGACCTCCTGAACAATAGTCATTTCCTCAATTTTTGGTATTTTAGGGCAAAAAATTAGAATTCTGGTTGATTCAAAAAGTTTCGTGTGCTAGACTTGCCTAAAATTTTGCAGGGACACTAAAAATGACCTAATGAACAATAGTCACGGTTTCAGCATGACCGTTCCTCGGTTTTTGGCATTTAAGGGCCAAAAAATGACTTTCGAGCCAATTTCCAAATTTTTGTGTGATACAGTCCACGCCATCTACATGAATCCGGACTACCGGATCCGAATCGCCTAAAATTTTGCGGGATCATCAGTAATGACCTACTGAACAATAGCCAGTTCCTCATTTTTTGGCATTTTAGGGCCAAAATATTAGAATTCGGGTCGATTCAAAATCAATCGTGTGCTAGAATTGCCTAAAATTTTGCGGGGCCATTAAAAATGACCTAATGAAAAATAGTCATAGTTTCAGTATGACCGTTCCTCGATTTCTGGTATTTTAGGGCCAAAAGATTAGAATTCGGGCCGATTTTAAAATTTTCGTGTGTTATATAGTCCACGCTATCTGCATGAGTCCGAGCTACCATATTTTGAATCGCCTAAAATTTTGCGCGGCCAACAAAAATGACCTAATGTACAATACTCATAGATTCGGCATGACCGTTCCTCGCTTTTTGATATTTTAGGGCCAAAAGATTTGGAATTCGGGTCGATATCCAAAATTTCATGCGCTATAGTCCACGACTTTTGCATGAATCCGGGATACCGGATCTGAATAGCTTAAAATTTTGCGAGACCATCAAAAATGACCTAAGTCATGGCTTCGGCAAGACTGTTCCTCTTTTTTGGCATTTTTAGGCCAAAAAACTGAAATTCGAAGCGATTTTGTGTGCTTACATGAATCCGGGTTACCAAATCCGAATCGTATAAAATTTTATGGAGCCATAAGAAATGTCATAATGAACAATAATTATGGCTTCGGCATGATCGTTCCTCTTTTTTGGTATTTTAGGACCAAATAACTAGAATTCGGGTCGATTTCTAAATTTACCTGTGCTATAGTCCACGCCATCTGCGTGAATCCATACAACCGAATCTGAATCGCCTAAATATTTTCGGGGCTATAAAAATGACTTAATGAATAGTCATGACTTCGGCATGACCGTTCCTTATTGTTTGCCATTTTAGGGCTAAAATCTGGAATTCTAGCCGATTTCTACATTTTCGTGTGCGATAGTCTATGCCATATGTAAAAATATGGGCTACCAGATTCGAATCGCCTAATATTTTGCGGGTTCCATAAACATGACCTAATGAATAATAGTCATGGGTTCTGCATGACCGTTCCTCCTTTTTTGGGAATTTTAGGGCCATATAATTGGAATTCGGACCAATTTCTAATTGTTTGCGTGCTATTGGCCTCGCCATCTGCATGAATGCGTGCTACCAGTTACGAATTGACTAAAATTATGCGGGTTTATAAAAATGACCTAATGAATAATAATCATGTCTTTGGCATGACCATTCCTCATTTTATCGCATTTTAGGGCCCAAAATCTAGAATTCATACCGATTTCTAAATTTTCGTATGCTATAGTCCACACCATCTACATAAATCCAGGCTATCAGATACAAATCGTCTAAGATTTTTCGGAGCCATCATAAATGACCTAATGAACAATAGTCATGGCGTTGACATGATCATTCTTCGTTTTTTGTTTTGCATTTAGTGAAAACAATTGGAATTGGGGCCAATTTCCAAATTTCATGTACTCTCGTCCACACCATCTTCATGAATCTGGGCTACAGGATCAAAATTGCCTAAAATTTGCGGGGCCATAAAAATGAGCTAATAAACAATATTTAGGGTTTCGCCATGACTCCTCCTCGTTTTTTCGCATTTTAGGTCCAAAAAATTAGAATTCTGGCTAATTTCAAATTTTTCGTATGCTATAGTCTACCTCATCTATATGAATACTAGCTATCGGATTCGAATCGCCTAAAATATTGCGAGGCAGTAAAAATGACCTAATAAACAATAGTCATGGCTTCGACATGACTGTTACTCCTTTTTAGTATTTTAGGGCCAAAACATTAGAATTCGGTCCATTCCAAAATTTTCGTGTGGTATAATCCACGCCATCTGCTTGTATCCACGCTATCGGATCCGATTAGCCTAAAATTTTGCAAGGACATCAAAAATGATGTAATTAACAATAGTCATGGATTCGGCATGACCGTTCCTCATTATTTGATATTTTGGGGCCAAAACACTGGAATTCAGGCTGATATATAGTTCACACCATCTACATAAATCTGGGCTATCGGATCTGAACCGCCTAAAAACTTTTGAGGCTATCAAAAATGACCGAATGAATAATAGTCAAGGCTTTAGATGACCGTTCCTCATTGTTTGGCATTTTAGAGCAAAGAAATGGACGGGTCCATTTTTAAATTTTTGTGTGCTATAATAATTCACGCCATTTGCATGATTCCGGACTACCGGATTCGAATCGCCTAGAATGTTATGGGGACATAACAAATGATATAATGAATAATATTCATGGCTTCGGCATGACAATTTATTATTTTTGGGTATTTTAGGGCCAAACAATTTGAGATAGATTTTAAGATTTTTGTATATTATAGTCCATGCCATCTACAAGAATCCAGGATACCGGATCCGAGTCGCTTATAATTTTGTGGGGCCATAAAAATTGACCTACTGAATAATAGTCAGTTCCTTATTTTTTGGCATTTTAGGGCACAAAATTAGAATTCAGGTTGATTCAAAATGTTCCGTGTGCTAGAATTGCCTAAATTTTTGCGGGGTCACTAAAAATGACCTAATGAACAATAGTCATGGTTTCAGTATGACCGTTCCTCGGTTTTTGGCATTTAAGGTCCAAAGAATGAATCCCGGGTCAATTTCCAAATTTTCGTGTGATACAATCCACGTCATATGCATGAATCCGGATTACCGGATCCGAATCGCCTAAAATTTTGTGGGATCGTAAGTAATGACCTACTGAACAATAGTCAGATCCTCATTTCTTGGCATTTTAGGGCCAAAAAATTAGAATTCGGACCAATTCAAAAGTAATCGTGTGCTAGAATTGCCTAAAATTTTGCGAGGCCACTAACAATGACCTAATGAACAATAGTCATGGTTTCAGTATGATTGTTCCTCGGTTTTTGGCGTTTTAGGGCTAAAAATTAGAATTCAGGCCGATTTCAAAATTTTTGCGTGCTATATAGTCCACGCTATCTGCATGAGTCCGAACTACCAGATTTGAATCGCCTAAAATTTTGTGGGGATAACAAAAATGACCTGATGTACAATACTCATAGTTTTGGCATGACCGTTCCTCACCTTTTGACATTTAGGGCCAAAAAACTGAAATTCGAACAGATTCGTAAATTTTCGTGTGCTAATAGTCCACGCCATCTACATGAATTCGGGCTACCGAATTCGAATCGCCTTAAATTTTGCGGGACCATAAAAAATACCTAATAAATAATAGTTATGGCTTTCGACAAGATCGTTCCTCGTCTTTTGGTATTTTAGGGCAAAAACATTAGAATTCGGACCGATTTCTAAATTTTCATGTGCTATAGTCCACCCCATGTGCATGAATCCGGGATACCGGAAGCGAATTGTCTCAAATTTTGCGGGGCCATCGAAAATTACTTAATGATAATAGTCATGGCTTCGGCATGACCGTTCCTCATATTTTGCCATTTTATGACAAAAATATTAGAATTCGGGTTGATTATCAATTGTTTGTGTTATAGTCCACGTCATCAGCATGAATTCGGGCTATCAGAATCGAATCGCTTAAAATTTTATGGGGCCACAAAAAATGACCTAATGAACAAATAGTCATGGCTTCGGCAAGACAGTTGCTCATTTGTTTTGCATTTTGGGGCAAACAATCTAGAATTCTGACCAATTTCTAAATTTTTGTGTGCCATAGTCCATGCCATCTGCATGAATTCGGATTACCGGATTCGAATCGCCTAAAATTTTGCGGGGCCATAAAATATTACCTAATAAACAATAATTATGGTTTCGGTATGACCGTTCATCGTTTTTGATATTTTAGGGCAAATTAACTGGAATGCGGGCCAATTTCTAAATTTTCAAGTGATATAATCCATGTCATCTGCATAAATACGGTCTACATGATCCGAATCGCCTAAATTTTTGGGGCTATAAAAATAACCTAATGTACAATAGTCATGGATTCAGCATGACCGTTTCTCATTTTTTGCCATTTTATGGCCAAATTACTAGAATTCTAGCGGATTTTTAAATTTTCTAGTGCTACAGTCCACGTCATCTACTTGAGTGCGGGCTACCGAATCCGAATTGCCTAGAATTTTATGGGGCCATAAAAATGACCTAATGACAAAATAGTCATGGCTTCGGCAAGACAGTTCCTCGTATTTTTGCATTTTGGGGCAAAAAAACTAGAATTCAGCCGATTTTTAAATTTTTGTATGCTATAATCCATACCATCTGCATGAATCCGGGCTACCATATTCGAATTGCCTAAAATTTTACGGGGCCATAAAAATTACCTAATGAACAATAGTTATAGATTTGGCAAGACCATTCCTCGTCTTTTGGTATTTTAAGGCAAAAATATTAGAATTCGGATCGATTTCTAAATTTTCGTGTGCTATAATCCACCCCATATGCATGAATCCGGGCTACCGGAATCGAATTGTCTAAAATTTTAGGGGGCCATCTACCTAAATAGTCATGGCTTTGGCATGATCGTTCTTCATTTTTTGGCATTTTATGGCAAAAATATTAGAATTCGGGTCAATTTTTAAATTTTCGTGTGCTATCTCCATGAATCCGGGCTACCAGATTCGAATTGTCTAAAATTTTGCGGGGCCATCAAAAATGACCAGATGGACAATAGTCATGATTTCTACATGACCATTCTCGTTTTTGGCATTTTAGGGCAAAAAACTAGAATTCTGGTTGATTTCCAAATTTTTGTGTGCTCTAGTCCACGCCATCTCCATGAATTCGGGCTACCGGATCCGAATCGTCTAAAATTTTGGGGGGCCATAAAAATGACCTAATAAAAATTAATCATTTCTTCGACATGAGCGTTCATTTTTTAGCATTTTAGGGCTAAGAAATAGAAATTTTGACTGATTTTCAAATTTTCGTGTGTTATAGTCTACACCGCATGCATGAATTCAGACTATCGGATCGGAATCGCCTAAAATTTGTGAGGCCATAAAAATAACCTAATGAACAATAGTCATGGCTTCGGCATGACCGTTCCTCGTTTTTTGGCATTTTAGGGCAAAAAATTTGGAATTCGGGCTGATTCTAAATTTTCTTGTGCATAGTCCACGCCATTTGCATGAATTCGGGATACCAGAATCGAATCGCCTAAAATTTTTGTGGGGTATAAAAAATGACATAATGAATAATAGTGACGACTTCAGCATGACTGTGTCTTATTTTTTGACATTTTAGGACAAAAAAATAAAATTTGGGTCGATTTTCAAATTTGAAATTTACTTTCGAAAAGAAAAAAGTTTGTAGCATAAGTGCCAAAAATAAGTTGGAGATGTCAATTGAAAATTTGTGAAAGCATGTGTCACTTTCATGTGACATTAGCAACTATGATGCCATTTTAGGTATTGAAAGAAGGCTTGTGTACCTCTGGGATTTACGAAAGTGTATATGTACATTTATTGTAATAAAGTGCAAAGGAGGGGCAAAATTAAACTTCCAAAAAGGTCTGCAACTCTATCCATTACCAGGACACAACGAAAATTATAAGAAAAATGATATTGTATAGCTACTCTTAAAATAATAGTCGAAAAGTGTATATTTTTTTTTATATATATATATATTTTATATGTTATATACAATAATTATACAATTTTGATACACTTTTTCGACTACCGAATATAAATAGTTTTCAGCGAGAATAAAAGTGATAATACAAAATTATAGAAAATAGTACTGGCTTTTCAGTCAACTGAGCAGCAAGTCTATGGGCAAAACAACAATAAACTGAAATTGTATGGATTGTTTCGTAAATTTACATGAACCAGAAGCTCCTCACGGTTCTCTCATTAATATTACTAGTAACCGATAGCCCACGGGGGGCCCAATAAACATATGCTAAATATTAGACTACAATTTTTAGGATCTTCATACAGATAGACAGTTATTATTTCTTTTTTTAGCATATATACACAAAACATACACTAATGATACATGATTGTTCATATAATATATATAAATTGTACATATATATTATATATTTGACGGGCATGTAACGATCCAACCGATCGTTTTACTTTCTAGAACCTTGTTCCCCTATATAAGACTTTCCGCATTTATTTTTATTGATTTATGACTTGCGGGTATGGTTGGTTCGGGATTTGGAAGAATTTAGGTTGAAATAGGAACACTTGGTTCCTTAAGGTTGGTTTAAAAGGCCAAGTTTGACTTCGGTCAACATTTTGAGTAAACGACCTCGGATCGGGATTTGACGGTTCCAATAGGTTCTTATGGTGATTTCGGACTTGGGCGTATGTTCGGATCAGGTTTTGGATTATCCGGGAGCATTTTGGCGCCTAATAGTGAAAGTTGGTTATTGAAGAACTTTGAAGTTCTTTGAATTTGGTTTGGAGCAGTTTTTGGTGATATCGAGGTCCAAACGAAATTTCGAGACCGGGAATATTTCCGTAATATTATTTAAGACTTGCACGTAAAATTTGGTGTCATTCCGAGTAGATTAAGTACGTTTCGGCGCATTGGAAGTAAATTGAAGAACTTGAAGTTCTTAAGTTTGATTCAATTGGTTTTGGGGTGTGATTCTTAGTTTTAATGTTGTTTCAGGTGTCCCGAGTGTTTGAGCGAGTCCATTTTATGATTTTAAACTTGTTGATATGTTCGGGAGGGGACCCGGGGGCCCCGAGTATAAATCGGATGAGGCTCGGACCAAGTTTGGATTTGGGAAGCAACAGCTGAAGCATCATGGTTCTGTCATAATCACACTTGTACTTGGCCAGCCGCAGGTGCGGGCTCGTAGGTGCGAGGCATGAGCCGCAGAAGTGAGAGATCAGGGGCAACCCAGGAACTGCAGATGCGGAAGATTGGGCGCACTTGCGTGACCGCAAGTGCCAGAGATGTGGTCGCTGGTGCGACTAGGCCCGAAGAAGCGGCCCCTTTTGTCCACAAATGTAGAGACTGGCCAGTTGGGGGAAAAGCGCACCTGCGAGGCAATTGCCGCAGGTGCGAGACCGCAGATGTGGCCAAGGCACTGCAGGTGCGAAAGTCGTTGGGCAGTGAGGGTTCATTTAATACGGACTTAGGCCATTTTTATCACATTCTCTCTCACTCTTGGGCGATTTGAGAGCTTTGAAGGAGGGGATTTCGACTTAGCTTTGTGAGGTAAGTAATTTCTACTTAATGTCAGTTAAATACATAGTTTATGGGTAGATTATAACATGTAAATTAGTAAAAATTATGGGTGTAGGTGAAAACCTAGGTTTTTGATTAAAATGAGATTTAACCACGAAATTTGTTATGGAATTTAGTAAAAATTATATATTTATGTTCGTAAGGTTATGGGTAACAACTTTCTTTAAATAATTCTGAAATCCAAGCATGTGGGCTCGGGCGTGAATTTTAGGAATCTTGCAATTTAGGTTGGGTAATCACTTAAATGGTCGAATTATGAACGTTTGAGCATAGATTGATTAGTTTATGTAATGTTTGACTAGCTTCTAGTTGTTTGGCGTCAAATTTGGAGGTTTAAGCGCATTCTTGAAATGGGAAGTAGGCTTTGAGATGAGGTAAGTCTCCTTTCTAACCTTGTAAGAGGGAATCAACCCCATATATGAATTAAATAAATTGTTGTACCTATCTGTGGGGGATGCGTGCATATGTGGTGATGAGATTCCGTACGTAGCTACTATCATGTTATAGTCCGGAAAGTTTAGGACTCGTATCATACCATATTTGAAATGCTTGCGTCCTTACTTGCTAATATAATCACTTAAATCATGCTGAAAGTTGATATAATAATTATAGAAGGTTATACTCACTTACTTAAGGATTTGTATGAAATACTTGACTGTAAATGGGAAATGTGTGTTTTCTTGAAAATAAATTATTATTTGTAGATCAGGTCGAGCGCCTCGGTAGTAAATAGATGCATCTATCGTTCGCGTCGTTCGACCCTTCGGCAGTGTACAATTTAATATTATGTTGGACCGGGCCGTATGACCTCGGCATAATTACGCATGTTATATATTTGGAACTCTCCGTGATTTATACTGCTTACATTCCTTGAAATGTAAGTTGTTAAATAATATGACCGAAATTGAAATTTTAATTTTGAAAGAACTTATCTCTTCCCGTTATTGAACTGTCAGTATTATTCATGATATCTATACTTAGTATAATACTTTAATTACATTACTATTGGCCCTAGTAAGTGTCAAGTTGACCCCTCCTCACTATTTTTTCGAGGTTAGGCGGGATACTTACTGGGTACATATTGTTTATGTACTCATACTACGCTTTAGTACTTAATTATACAGGATCTGAGGTTGGTGCATCTAATAACCCGCCCGATGCGCATACCTGATCTTGGACTGAGACTTCACGGTGAGCTGCCCCCTCCTGAGCCGTTCAACAGTATGCCGGAGTTTCTCTTTTGCCTTTATCTGTCTATTCTGTTTCAGACAGTAGAATAGTTATTTTTTGTATATTCTACTAGTTGCCCACATACTTCTGACACTAGAGCTTGTCACATGTTAGTAGACTTTGATGTTTGGGTTGTAGTTCAATAGTTATAATTGCTTTTAAATGTTTCCATTGGTTTACTTTAAAATCTGTTATTTATCAAATGCTTTAAATTTAAGTAAAGTTAGACGTTGGAATTGCTTAATAAAAATGGGAAATTACTAAGTTGTTCGATGTTGGCTTGTCTAGCAACGGTGTTGGACGCTATCACGGCCTGACATGGAGTTGGGTCGTGACAACATGGTATCATAGCACTAGGTTCACATAGGTCTCACAAGTTATGGGCAGGCCTAGTAGTGTCTTGCGGATGGGTGCGGAGACATCTGTACTTATCTTTGAGAGGCTATAGGGTGTTAGGAAACTAATCATTATTCATTTCATATCGTACTCTTGATGGTATGCTAAATTTCCTTCTTCTATTCTCTTACAGATGGTGAGGATGCGTACGACGGACATTCCAGACCCAGGAGGGAGTGCTTCCCCCGTTGCTAGAGGACAAGCCAGAGGCGGGGGGAGGCACTGGCCTGAGGTAGGGGAAGAGGGCATCCTAGAGCTTCCCCAGTAGCACCACCAGCGGATCCAGTGGAGGATCCCATTATTGAGATGCAGGGCGAGGTGCCTGCCGCAGAACCAGCCACGGTAGATTTCATGACAGCTTCGGGCTTTCAGGAGGTCATGGGTCGTATGATGCGGTTCATGGACACCATGACAGGATGATTTATTTCCAGCGGACCCTACCACATCTCAGGTAGGAGGGGGAGTACAAACCCCTACTGCTCAGGCTCCTAGGCACGCAGCTGTAGTATATCATACCCCGGGTACACTACCCGTGGCCGGAACCCAGCCAGTAGCAGCAGTTGCGCCTGATCCTAGACCAGCTGCGGCCGGCAAGCCGCATAAGTTATTGGACAGATGGACTAGGCTACACCCTCCTGTTTTCGGAGGCGAGCGTCATGAGGATGCCCAGGATTTCATTGATAGGTGCAGGGACATACTGCCCAACATGAGGATACTGGAGTCTCATGGGGTTGACTTTACTACTTTTCAGTTAGAGGGCAGGGCTCGTAGATGATGGAAGTCTTATATTCTTGGCATACTAACGGGTTCTCCTCCCATGACTTGGGGCCAATTCGCACAGCTTTTCCTGGCCAGGTATATTCCACCCTCCGAGAGGGAAGAGTTGCGGTACCAGTTTGATCAGCTTTAGCAGGGTCAGATGTCAGTGAGCGACTATGAGGCGAGGTTTTCTGAGTTGTCTCGCCATGCACTTATGATACTTCCTACGGACGCAGAGAGAGTGCGGAGGTTTGTTGCAGGGCTGCATTCCGGTATTAGGGCCAATATGGCCCGAGAGGTTGAGATGGGGAGCTGGTAGTAGAGATTGCTTGGAGGATTGAGGGCTACCGTCAGAGAGGGAGAGAGCAGATGCAGCAGGACAAGAGGGTCCGTTTCTATGGAGAGTTTAGAGGTGCATAGGCTAAGGGCAGAGGTCAGTTTGGGAGCGGTCAGCCTAGCAGGCCCCCATATTTATCTCCATCACCTCCTCGAGGTGCTCCAACGCACCCTATTTTAGTGCCACACCAGAGAGTTATTATCGCCCGCCAGCCATCCAGGGTTCTTTCAGTGGGTACTCAGGTCACCAGGGTTCTTCCATCTCCTATTTTAGTGCCATGCCGGAGAGTTCATACCGCCTACCAGCTATTCAGGCTTCTTCCAGTGGGTCTATAGGCCATCAGGGCAGTAAATCACCGCACCGAGGGGCTATTTTGAGTGCGGAGATCTCGGTCACATGAGGAGATTCTGCCCTAGGCTTTGGGGCAAGGCAGTGCAGTAGGGTCAACAGTCAATGATTACATTACTGACTGTCCAGCCGCCCAGAGGTGGAGTGCAGGATGGCAGGGGGCGTCCTAGAGGTGGAGGTCAGGCATGGGGAGGCCAGTCAGCTACTGTTCAGTGAGGCGGAGGCTAGCCCACCGGTGCTCCAGCCAGATTCTATGCTTTTCCATCCACACCAGATGCATTGGCCTCAGATGTCGTAATCACAGGTATTATTTCTGTATGCGGTAGGGATGCTTCGGTATTATTTGATGCAGGGTCTACCTATTCATATGTGTTATCTCTATTTGCTCATTTTCTGGATATTCCTCGTGAGTCCTTGGGTACTCCTGTTTATGTGTCCACTCCTGTGGGCGATTCTATGGTTGTGGATCGGATCTACCAGTCCAGTGTGGTCACATTCTGTGGTTACGAGACTAGAGCAAACCTTCTGTTGCTTGATATGATGGACTGGTTATCCCTATATCACGCCATCCTTGATTGTCATTCCAAGACTATTACCTTAGCGATGCTAGGGTTACCGAGATTGGAGTGGAAGGGTTCCTCGGTTAGTATAGCGAGTCTAGTCATCTCTTTTCTGAAGGCTCGACATATGGTCGAGAAGGGTTGTTTGGCTTATCTAGCTTATGTTCGGGACACCACCGTAGAGTCTCCGACGATCGATTCAGTGCCAGTAGTTCGAGAGTTCACCGATGTGTTTCTTTTGACCTTCCAAGCATGCCGCCAGATCGTGATATTGATTTCTGTATTGATTTGGCTCCAGGCACCCAGCCTATATCTATCCCACAGTACCGTATGGCTCCGAAATAGTTAAAGGAGCAGCTCGAGGAGTTGTTAGAAAAGGGGTTTGTGAGACCCAGTGTATCAACTTGGGGTGCACCAGTATTATTTATGAAGAAGAAAGATGGGACGATACGGATGTGCATTGATTACCGCCAGTTGAACAAGGTTACCATCAAGAACAAGTACCCGTTGTCGCGTATCGATGATTTATTTGACCAGTTACAGGGTGTTAGGGTATTATCAAAAATCAACTTGAGGTTAGGGTACCATCAGTTGAAGATTCGGGACTCAGATGTTCCGAAGACAACCTTTCGTACTAGATATGGCCATTATGAGTTTCTAGTGATGTCCTTTGGTTTGACTAATGCCCCAGCAAAATTTATGGATCTGATGAACCAGGTGTTCAGGCCTTATATTGATTCTTTTGTTATTGTCTTCATTGATGACATCTTGATTTACTCACGTAGCCCGGGGGAGCACGAGCAGCATTTGAGAGTGGTACTTCAGACATTGAGAGAACAGAAGCTATATGCTAAGTTCTCCAAGTGTGAGTTTTGGCTAGATATTGTGGCATTCTTGGGGCATATTGTATCAGGAAAAGGTATTAAGGTGGATCCCAAGAAGATTGAGGCAGTTCGAAGTTGGCCTCATCCTACTTCGATGACTGAGATCAGGAGTTTCCTGGGGGTTGGCAGGTTATTATAGCCGGTTTGTGCAGGGTTTCTCACCCATTGCAACACCTCTGTCTAGATTGACCCAAAAGGGTGCTCTATTCCGTTGGTCCAATGATTGTGAGGCGAGCTTCCAGAAGCTCAAGATAGCTTTAACTACAACACCGGTTCTAGTGTTGCCTTCCGGCTCGGGGATGTATACGGTATATTGCGATGCTTCATGCGTTGGCTTGGGTTATGTATTGATACATGAGGGGCGAGTTATTGCATATGCTTTGCGTCAGCTGAAGATTCATGAGAAGAATTACCCTATGTACAACCTAAAGTTAGCCACGATTGTTCATGCTCTTAAGATATAGAGGCATTATCTGTATGGGGTGTCATGTGAGGTTTAAACTGATCATCGCAGCTTACAGCCTTTGTTCAAGCAAAGGGATCTCAATTTGAGGCAACGTAGATGGCTCGAGTTACTGAAGGATTGTGACATCACGATTCTTTATCATCCGGGCAAGGCAAATATGGTTGCGCATGCCTTAAGCAGGAAGGCAGAGAGTATGGGTAGCTTGGCATTCATTTCAGTAGAGGAGAGGCTACTAGTTTTGGACATTCAGTCCTTAGCTAACAGACTTGTGAGGTTGGATATTTCATAGCCCAGTCGGGCTCTTGCATGTTTTGTTGCCCAGTCTTCACTATTGGGGCAGATCAAGGCTCGGCAGTTTGATGATCCGCATTTGGAAGCTCTTAGAGAGACGGTACTACAGGGTAGTGCCAAGGAGGTTTCTATTGGCGAGGATGGTGTTTTGCGACTCTAGGGTCGTTTATGTGTTCCTAATGTCGATGGCTTGAGGGAGAGGATTCTAGAGAAGGCACACAGTTCTCGGTACTCTATTCATCCAGGTTCTATGAAGATGTATTGTGAACTGAGTCAGCATTATTTGTGGCGGCGGATGAAGAAAGACATAGTTAAGTATGTAACTAGATGCCTAAATTGCCAACAGGTTAAGTATGAGCATCAGAGGCCAGGAGNTGATGAACCAGGTGTTCAGGCCTTATATTGATTCTTTTGTTATTGTCTTCATTGATGACATCTTGATTTACTCACGTAGCCCGGGGGAGCACGAGCAGCATTTGAGAGTGGTACTTCAGACATTGAGAGAACAGAAGCTATATGCTAAGTTCTCCAAGTGTGAGTTTTGGCTAGATATTGTGGCATTCTTGGGGCATATTGTATCAGGAAAAGGTATTAAGGTGGATCCCAAGAAGATTGAGGCAGTTCGAAGTTGGCCTCATCCTACTTCGATGACTGAGATCAGGAGTTTCCTGGGGGTTGGCAGGTTATTATAGCCGGTTTGTGCAGGGTTTCTCACCCATTGCAACACCTCTGTCTAGATTGACCCAAAAGGGTGCTCTATTCCGTTGGTCCAATGATTGTGAGGCGAGCTTCCAGAAGCTCAAGATAGCTTTAACTACAACACCGGTTCTAGTGTTGCCTTCCGGCTCGGGGATGTATACGGTATATTGCGATGCTTCATGCGTTGGCTTGGGTTATGTATTGATACATGAGGGGCGAGTTATTGCATATGCTTTGCGTCAGCTGAAGATTCATGAGAAGAATTACCCTATGTACAACCTAAAGTTAGCCACGATTGTTCATGCTCTTAAGATATAGAGGCATTATCTGTATGGGGTGTCATGTGAGGTTTAAACTGATCATCGCAGCTTACAGCCTTTGTTCAAGCAAAGGGATCTCAATTTGAGGCAACGTAGATGGCTCGAGTTACTGAAGGATTGTGACATCACGATTCTTTATCATCCGGGCAAGGCAAATATGGTTGCGCATGCCTTAAGCAGGAAGGCAGAGAGTATGGGTAGCTTGGCATTCATTTCAGTAGAGGAGAGGCTACTAGTTTTGGACATTCAGTCCTTAGCTAACAGACTTGTGAGGTTGGATATTTCATAGCCCAGTCGGGCTCTTGCATGTTTTGTTGCCCAGTCTTCACTATTGGGGCAGATCAAGGCTCGGCAGTTTGATGATCCGCATTTGGAAGCTCTTAGAGAGACGGTACTACAGGGTAGTGCCAAGGAGGTTTCTATTGGCGAGGATGGTGTTTTGCGACTCTAGGGTCGTTTATGTGTTCCTAATGTCGATGGCTTGAGATAGAGGATTCTAGGGGAGGCACACAGTTCTCGGTATTCTATTCATTCAGGTGCTACGAAGCTGTATCGTGACCTGAGGCAGCATTATTGGTGACGGCGGATGAAGAAAGACATAGTTAAGTATGTAGCTAGATGCTTAAATTTCCAGCAGGTTAAGTCTGAGCATCAGAGGCCAGGAGGCCTACTCCAGCAGATGACTATACCCGAGTGGAAATGGGAGCGCATCACTATGGACTTCGTAGTTGGATTGCCATGGACTTTGTGGAAGTTCGATACAGTTTGGGCCACTGTTGACAGGTTGACTAAGTCGGCACACTTCATTCCAGTTGCCACTACTTATACTTCAGAGAGGCTAGCCCAGATTTATATTCGGGAGATAGTCCGGTTACACGGTGTGCCTGTTTCCATCATATCAGATAGAGGCCCTTGGTTTAATTCATATTTTTGGAGAGCCGTACAAAATGAGTTGGGGACCAGTGTAGAGCTCAGCCCAGCATTTCATCCATAGACCGACGGGCAGTCAGAGCGTACAGTTCAGATATTGGAGGACATGTTGAGAGCATGTGTGATTGACTTTGGGGGACAGTGGGATCAATTCTTGCCTTTGGCCTAGTTTGCTTACAACAACAGTTATCAGTTAAGCATCGAGATGGCTCTATTTGAGGCTTTATATGGTCGGCGATGTCGTTCTCCCATCGGGTGGTTTGAGCCCGACGAGGCTAGGTTATATGGTACTAATTTGGTAAAGGATGCCTTAAAAAGGTAAATTTAATTCAGGAGCAGCTTCGCACAGCACAGTCCAGACAGAAGAGTTACGCTGATCAGAAGGCGCGCGATGTATCATTTATGGTCGGCGAGAAGGTTCTCTTAAAGGTCTCGCCGATGAAGGGTATTTGAGATTCGGAAAGAAGGGCAAGTTGAGCCCAAAGTTTATGGGCTCATTTGAGGTGTCGAGGCGAGTTGGGGAGGTTGCTTATGAGCTTACTTTACCTCCTAACCTATCATGGGTTCATCCAGTTTTTCACATGTCTATGCTCCGGAGATATCATGCCGACTTGTCACATGTGTTAGATTTCAGCACTATTCAGTTAGATGAGAGCTTGGATTATGAAGAGGAGCCAGTTGCTATTGTTGCTAGATAGGATCGCCAGTTGAGATCCAAGAGGATTTCTACGGTAAAGGTTCAGTCGAGGGGCCAACCAGTCGAGCGGGCGACCTGGGAGTCCTAAGAGGACATGAGGAGTAGATATCCACACTTATTCAGCACTTCAGGTATGAATCTAAACTCGTTCGAGGACGAACGTTTGTTTAAGAGGTGGAGAATGTAACGACCCGACCGGTCATTTTACTTTCTAGAACCTCGTTCCCCTATATAAAACTTCACATACTTGTTTTTACTGATTTATGACTTGCGGGTATGGTTGGTTCGGGATTTGGAAGAGTTTGGGTTGAAATCGGAACACTTAGTTCCTTAAGGTTGGCTTAAAAGGCCAAGTTTGACTTCGGTCAACATTTTGGGTAAACGACCTCGGATCGAGATTTGACGGTTCCAATAGATTTGTATGGTAATTTCGGACTTGGGCGTATGTTCGGATCGAGTTTTGGATGACTCGGGAGCGTTTTGGCGCCTAATAGTCGAAGTTGGTTCTAGAAGAACTTTGAAGTTCTTTGAATTTGGTCTGGAGCAGATTTTGGTGATATCGAGGTCCAAACGGAATTTAGAGACCGGGAATAGTTCTGTAATATCATTAAAGACTTGCACGTAAAATTTGGTGTCATTCCGAGTAGTTTAAGTACGTTTCAGCACATTGGAAGTAAATTGAAGAACTTGAAGCTCTTAAGTTTGATTCAATTGGTTTTGGGATGCGATTCTTAGTTTTAATGTTGTTTCAGGCATCCCGAGAGTTCGAGCGAGTCTGTTTTATGATTCCAAACTTGTTGGTATGTTCGGGCGGGGGCCCCGATTATAAATCGGATGAGGCCCGGACCAAGTTTGGATTTGGGAAACAATAGATGCAGCATCAGGGTTCTGTCATAATCGCACTTGCACTTGGCCAGCCGCAGGTGCGAGCCACGAGCCGCAGAAGAGAGAGATCAAGGCTAGCCCAGGAACCGCAGATGCGGAAGATTGGGCGCACATGCGTGACCGCAGGTGCCAGAGATGTGGTCGCACATGCGACTAGGCCCGCAGAAGTGGCCCCTTCTGTCCGAAGATGCGGAGATTGGCCAGGTGAGGGAAAAGTGCACCTACGAGGCAATTGCCACAGGTGCGAGACCGCAAATGCGGCCAAGGCACCGCAGGTGCGAAAGTCGTTGGGCAGTGATTTAGGCCATTTTTATCATATTTTCTCTCACTCTTGGGCGATTTGAGAGCTTTGAAGGAGGGGATTTCGACCTAACTTTGTGAGGTAAGTAATTTCTGCTTAATGTCAGTTAAATACATAGTTTATGGGTAGATTATAATATGTAAATTAGTAAAAATTATGGGTGTAGGTAAAAACCTAGGTTTTTAATAAAATGAGATTTAACCACGAAATTTGTTATGGAATTTAGTGAAAATCATATATTTATGTTCCTAAGGTTATGGGTAACAACTTTCTTTAAATAATTCAGGAATCCGAGCATGTGGCCCGGGGGGTGAATTTTAGGAATCTTGCAATTTAGGTTGGGTAATCACTTAAATGGTGGAAGTATGAACTTTTGAGCATAGATTGATTAGCTTATATAATGTTTGACTAGCTTCGAGTTGTTTGGCATCAAATTCGGAGGTTTGAGCACGTTCTTGAATTGGGAAGTAAGTTTTGAGACGAGGTAAGTCTCCTTTCTAATCTTGTATGAGGGAATTAACCCCATATGTGAATTAAATAAATGGTTGTACCTATCTGTGGGGGCTACGTATATACGTGGTGATGATAGTTCGTACGTAGCTACTATCATGTTAGCGTCCGGGTAGTTTAGGACTTGTATCATGAAATGCTTGCGTTTTTACTTGCTAATATAATCACTTAAGTCATGCTGGAAGTTGATAGAATAATTATAGAAGGTTATACTCACTTACTTGAGGAGTTTTATGAAATACTTGACTGTAAATGGGAAATGTATGTTTTCTTGAAAATAAATTGTTATTTGTGGATCGGGCCGAGCGCCTCGGTAGTAAATAGATGCATCTATGATTCGCGTTGTTCGACCCTCCGGCAGTCCACAATTTAATATTATTTTGGACCGGGCCGTACGACCTCGGCATAATTGCGTATGTCAATTATTTGGAACTCTCCGTGATTTATACTGCTTAAATGCCTTGAAATGTAAGTTGTTAAATGATATGACCGAAATTGAAATTTTAATTTTGAAAGAAGAACTTATCTTTTTCCGTTATTGGACTGTCAGTATTGTTCATGATATCTATACTTAGCATAATACTTTAATTACATTATTATTGGCCCTAGTAAATGTCATGTCGACCCCTCGTAACTACTTCTTCAAGGTTAGGTCGGATACTTACTGGGTACATATTATTTATGTACTCATATTATGCTTATGTACTTAATTGTACAAGATCTGAGGTTGGTGCATCTAGTTACCCGCCCGACGCGCATACCTGATCTTGGACTGAGACTTCACGGTGAGCTCCCCCCTCCTGAACCGTTCAACAGCATACCGGAGTTTCTCTTTTGCCTTTATCTGTCTATTCTATTTCAGACAGTATGATAGTTATCTTTTGTATATTCTACTAGTTGCCCACACACTTGTGACACTAGATATTGGCACATGTTAGTAGACTTTGATATTTAGGTTGTAGTTCAATAGTTATAACTGCTTTTAAATGTTTCCGTTGGTTTATCTTAAAACTCGATTATTTATCAAATGCTTTAAATTTAAGTAAACTTAGATGTTGGAATTGCTTAATAAAAATGGAAAATTACTAAGTTGTTCGATGTTGTCTTGTCTAGCAACGGTGTTGGACGCCATCACGGCCTGACATGGAGTTGGGCCGTGACAGGGCATTTTTAGCTTAAGCAGTTGGATGTGCGGCTATTTAGATTAAGAATCCCAAAGTTAATCTTAAACTACCTAAAATAATTGAAAAGAAAAATAATATAATTTTGTTGGTCCCAACTATTACCTGAAATTCAAATTTTAAAAGGAGTATACTTTTATGATCATGTTGTGCTAATTAACATGAGCAAATTTTTCACTTAACTTATGTTGAATGATACAAGATCCCTTTTTATAACATATGAAATTACATATCGTCTCTTTTATGTTCTCTCTGTGATTTTTTTGCTTCTAAAATTCTTCTCTTATTTTCTCCGTCTCTTTCTCTATTTTTATAGATGTTTTGCTTCTATTAAAGGTGCCCCTGCAACTATTTAATTAATTTTCTTTAATATGTCTTGAATATATAAAAAAAATGGCTATAGTTTAATAAAATATTTAGGTTTAATATGTCTATTCAGTTTCTAATCGCTCCTCTTGTCCTTAACTTTGGGCCTTTGGTCTGTAAGTGTTTATCTCTTTAAACTTCTTCTTTCCTCAATTATACAAATTTCAATTTGTTTCTTTTGTGAATTTTGTACCACTTTTGTATTAATATCTTAAATGCATCGGTTCTTGATGTTGTATCAACTTTTTTGACAAGAAAAACTAGGGTTTCAAATGAGTTTCTCTGTTGCCCAAAGTCTCTATAGCATCGCAACGCCCATCACCAGAAAAAAAAAAAAAAAAAAAAGCTTTACACAAATTAAACTTGATGTCTTTATCTTCTGCAGTTCTAATTTGGCCATTAGTGTAGAGAATATCTTACATTTTGATTTTTCATTTAAAAGGAGCGGAATTATCGATTGACGAAAATGAAGTTGGTGGGGATATCTACGGCTCTGAGTGGTTCGACAACGCCGTCAATTTGATGGTAAAGTAAGTTACCGTTGAACTTCAAGAAGATTAAGAGAAATAAAGAGAGGTTCTCAGTGGTGAGAGTTAAGCTAACCGATGATTTTCTTGCTTTCTCTATTTTTTTATTTTGTATTTTTATTAAGGAATTTGAGATTTTAATGGAATCGTAATACAATTTATTTACAAACAATTCAGGTAAGTGAAAAGTATAATAAATGTATATAATTAATTTTTGAGTCATTCCTCTGCCATAGTAATAATTAACACAATTAAAATCCTTAATTTTCCAATTTCCATAGTAACTGAAAAGCATATTAAAGTGTGTAGCTGTTTCTTCATTTATCCATTTGTAATAGTAATGGATAGTACTTGTTTTTCTTTTTTACTTCAAATTGACTATGTTTCACTCTAACAAAAAGTCTTTACCCAAAACAAAAATTACATTATATATAAGATTTTAGAGATAGGTATGCTAACGTTAGATCAATATAATGAAAATAAAAAATTTGAATTTAATTTATAGAATGAACTTATCTTGTTTACCCAAAACGGACCTGCTATTAATTTTTGTATAAGATTTTACAAATGAGTATGCTAAAGCTGGATGAAATTTAATTTGCAATGAAGGATAAAGAAATGAAGTTTTTCTGTATAAGTACTTAGTTTACGTTGGAGAAGAAAATATTTCAAAGCACGTGTCAGTAAAAGATACTCCTATAAGCTAGTGACACGTGTGAATTTATGAGAGCATGTGTCACTTTCATCTGACATCGTCAATAGTAATGCCTTTTTGGACTTTGAAACAAGGTTGTACTATTAGTTGGATTTACAAAAATGTTAAAAAAAACAAAAGTGGGGGCAAAATGAAACTTACAAAATTGATGCAATTCAATCAACGGAAAAAGTCTCAATATGCCCTTGTAAAATACAGAATTGAGCACATTTTCCCTTCGTTAATACTTTAGCTCAAATTTGTCCTTACCGTCACATAGTTGGTCCATATATACCCTTAGAGTTATACAGTTGTCCCATATATGCCTTTTTCGAAACAGAATTCACCCAAACTAATTAGCTCTTTCGTT
>AWOL01S0163899.1:0-16106 GCA_000715115.1 Nicotiana otophora | reverse complement strand
CTGAAACTATCAAGTCAATTGCCTTGTTCACAACTAGAAATGCTATGCCTAAGAAGAAAAGAAACTGGAATGTAGAGTGTGACTACTGTCATGAAAAAAGACACACAAGGGATGGTTGTTTTAAGCTCATGCACTGTGATTACTACATCAAGAGGGGTCACTATAAGGAAAATTGCTACAGATTAATTGGATATCCTGCAGGCTTCAAGTCCAAGGCTAGAGCTAATGTGGTTGATAGGCATTCTATGCAATCTGAGACTAGTGCAAGGCATTCTCTGCCATCTGAGATTAGTGCAAGTAATCAAGTCAACACCACTGCAAGTAATCAAACCAACACTGTTGCACTAATGATCACACAAGAACAATATAATATGCTACTTAGATGAAAAGTAAGGCTTCCACTTCTTAGACAAGTGTATATATGGCAGGTAAGTGCTTTCTTATTAAAGATAATGCAGTCTATTGGATAGTAGACACAGGGGCTGCAAACTATATGACAGGAAATGGATGTTTGTTATTGAATGATGGTAAAGTAGGAAGTGGTGGAAATGTGCAAATACCAACATGAGAGTCTGCTAAAATCACAAAAGTAGGAAACAGTCTTTTGACAGGAGGTGATATCCTTAAGGATATGCTTTGTGTGCCAAGTTTAAAATTCAATCTCTTATCAATGTCCAAAATGACCAAGGAGCTGAACTGCTGTGCTGTATTTTTTCCTGAACATTTTGTGATTCAGGATCCTTACATTGGGAGAGTGAAGGCGACTGGTAGGGAAGAAGATGGTTTGTATTTGCTGAGGATACATTGTAAGGAAGCTGGAATAAATAAAGCAAAGTTTGTGGCAGTAGAACAAATAATAGAGCTTGAAGTTTGGCATAAAAGATTAGAGCATGTGCCTATGCCAACTATTAGAAAAATTATTGCACTTAGGAATAAAGATGCTTTTCAGTTACAACATTGTGATGTATGTCCCTTGTCTAGGCAAACAAGATTATCATTTTCTGTTAGTACTAGAAGAGCTGATGAACCTTTTTATTTGATACACATGGATACATGGGGTCCTTATAAAGCTGCAACTTATAATGGAATGAATTACTTTTTGAGATTGGTTGACCAGATGGACATGGATTGTTTTGATGAGAGTAAAGTCAGATGCATCTGAGTTACTTAAAACATTCATTGCAATGATTCTTAATCAATTTGGAAGGATGATTAAAGTGTTCGGATCAGCTAATGGATCTGAATTTTTTAACATATCTTGCAAAGAACTGTTTGCACATCATGGGATCTTATACCAAAGTTCCTTCCCTTATACTCATCAACAAAATAGAGTGACCGAGAGGAAGCATAGGCATATCCTAGAAACAGCAAGAGCAATTAGATTTCATGCTAATTTTTTAATTTGATTCTGGGGGACATGTTTAGAAGCAACATCATCTATAATTAACAGGATTCCATCTACTATCTTGAAAGGAAAATTACATTTTGAAGTATTGTACAACAAACCTCCTTCTTTGGCTCACATGAAGGTGATAGGTTGTCTTTGCTATGCAACTACTCTGCCAAAACAAGATAAGTTTGGTCTAAGAGCAATAAAGTCAGTTTTGTTAGGATATGGTGTTCTTCAGAAAGGATATAAACTCTTTGACTTATCTAATAAAGTGTGCTTTATTGATAGAGATATTATTTTTCATGAAGGCATATTTCCCTTCCGGGATAGTCAAAAGATCCAAAGCCCTTCAGTTGCTGATTACAAAATTACAGAAATTCTGTGTAGTGAATGATCTTGACATTGCAAATAGAAAGATTCTATTTGATCAACACACTAAAGACCTCATATCACAACAGATTCCAAATGCACCGGCAAACCTTGATCAAGAAAATCATGAAACTCAGGACTCTTATGGGGATATGGCAGATCCTGTTGAAGACATAGAAGAAGTGGAAGAGACTTAGATAACAGAGTTGACTGAAAGAAGATCAGGTAGAACAACTAAGCCACCTATTTGGCTTAAGGATTATATGAGGGCTCACAAGTAAACAGAAGCACATACTTGTTTGTATCCTATCTTAGATGTTATCAATTATGATTTTTTGTCTCACAAAAATCAAAGATTTATCACCAAGTTCTCTGTAGTCACTGAGCCTAAGTCCTATGCAGAAGCAGTCAAAGACTCAAGGTGGATAGAAACAATGCAGACAGAGATCAAGTCATTGCAAGATAACAAGACATGGACGGTGGTGCCTTTGCCAAAAGGGAAAAAAGCAATTGGGTGTCGATGAGTGTATAAGATTAAATATAAAGCGACATGTGAAGTAGAGAGGTTTAAGTCAAGGTTAGTTACCAAAGGGTACAGCCAAAAAGAAGGACTTTAGTATCAAGAAACATTCTCCCCTATTGCTAAAATGGTAACAATAAGAACTATGAATTCATTGGCATCAATGAATAATTGGGACATTCATCAAATGGATGTCTACAATGCTTCTTTTCAAGGTGATCTAACTGAAGAAGTATATATGGAATTGCCATAAGAATTCACTTGTGAGGGAAAACATCAAGTTCGTCGACTGCTCAAATAACTGTATGGGCTTAAACAAACCTCTAGGCAGTGAAATATCAAGATAACCTCTGCATTGACAGCTTCTGGCTTCATTCAAAGTCAATTGGATTATTTTTTATTTACCATAAAAGTTTAAGGTAAAATAGTAGTGGTCTTGGTTTATGTTGATGACCTATTAATTACAGACGATGATGCTAACTTGATACAGAAGACTAAGGAGTATCTGCAAAAACATTTTAAAATCAAGGATATGGGAGAGGTGAACTTATTCTTAGGGATTGAATTTTCCAGAAATAAAGAAGGGATTCTAATGCATCAAATAAAATATGTGTTAGAACTCATCTCATATATGGGACTCTCAGGTTCAAAGTCAGCAGGTGCACCTTTGGAGGTTAACAAGAAGCTTACAACACCGGAGTTTGATACTCAGTTTGGCATTGGAGATGACAAAGTTCTTGATGATCCTAGTACATACCAACGGTTGATCGGAAGACTTCTTTACCTCATCATGACCAGGCCAGACATTGCCTTTTGCAGTACAATGTAAGACTTCTTTACCTTACAATGACTAGGCCAGATATTGCCTTTGCAGTGCAATGTCTGAGCTAGTTTATGTATTGCCCCAAGATGTCACATATGGAGGCTGCCATCAAGGCGATCAAGAATGTGAAATAGTCCCCAGGCCTGGGGATATTAATGTCAGCAGAAGCTTCCTCTCAACTTACAGCTTTTTGTGATGCTGATTGGGCCTCTTATCCTAATACCAGGAGATCGGTTACTGGGTATCTAATCAAGTTTGGGAGTTTATTAATCTCATGGAAGTCGAAAAAGTAGATCACCAAATCTAGAAGCTTAGCAGAAGCTGAGTATCGAAGCTTGGCATCAACAGTAGCTAAAATAGTTTGGGTGGCTGGTTTATTTGAAAGAGTTGGGGGTGCATATTCAGAAACCTATATCCATGTTATGTGACAGTAAATCTACCATACAAATAGCTGCCAATCTAATTTTTTACGAGCGAACAAAATATATTGATATCGATTGTCACTTCATCCGGGAAAAGGTGCAACTTGGGCTTGTTCAACTTTTGCATCTTTCTTCTTCAGAGCAACAAGCAGAAATTCTCACTAAAGGACTAGGTGTCACCCAAAATGATTATCTATTGTCCAAGCTAGGGATGAAGAATATCTTTATAGTATCTAGCTTGGGGGGAGGGGTGTGAAAGAGTTGGATAAATGTATTATTGTGTACTGAAGCTACCTGTAATTAGTTAGTAAGTTGAGTTGAGCTAGTTAGTTGTTAATTATATTGTTAGTGGAGGATATGCGTACAACTGGCTACAACTATCAGTTAGTTAGGAGGTAGTTATACACTATATATATAGAAGCTAGCTCATTTATTTTGTACTCAACTATTCATTCTATACAGAAAATTCTCCGAGCTCTGCATGTGCTTTCATTCCTCCGTTCTTTGTTCTTTCTCATTTTAATGGTGATTGGAAATTCAATGGATTTTTTCAATACTACAGTGTTCTTGATAAATTGTATGATAGAGTGTCGTATTCCTTATCTCATCTTCAGCTTAAAAAGAACGAGAAAATTAATAAAGACAAAAGCATGTACAATCTACTTAAAATGTTGCTCTCCGGAAATTTCTACTCACAATTTCCATGGTTTTTAGGGACAACGGGTCAAAATTACCTCTAAATTATGCAGAATGCTTTATATATGCCTTCCGTTAATAGTTGGGGTCGATCATGCCCATGTCGGTAATAAGTAGGTTATCTTTTATCCTTATGCCTAATGGAACTGATTAGAAATTTGATGCCATATATGTAAAATTTAATGATGATAAAATGGATCACATTTATTCCTAAACTATGCAGAAAGGTCTAGATATGTCATGCGTTAATAGTTTGGATTAATAATAATTTTTCGATAGATATAAATTCTCGAACATACCATGGCAATAGAGTTTCTCTATTCGATGGAATTGAGGAAGATGGTATAATGGCTTATTCATCATATCCTAGGCATGACATTGATGAACAAGAGAATGAGAGAGTAATATATTGATTGCAAGATAGAGATGTTGAAAACAACAAAGATTGGTGGAAAATATGAAGGTGATGGCAGCGACTTTGGTTTTCCTTGGAGTGAAGAATAGCTGAATCTCGAAATAGTATTCTTTTGTTGTTCAGTGTATAGTTATTTATGTAGATTAAGAAGAACGGGGCCGATGATAGAAATGGAGAGAAAGGGGAGGGGTTTAGATATGGGAAAAGTTTATGCATACCAGGTTTTGTGGTCATTATTGAATTCAACCCATAATACATAAAGAAATTTAAATTTATCCACTTTTGAAATAACTTCAAACATACGGAGTTGAAATTATAAAAATCTTATCTCAAGAATAAATGTTATCTAAAATATCACATACATGGCTGAACTTCAGCCATATTTATGTGAAGTTCAGGCATTTTTTGCCATAAACTTCGGAGATTATTGTACGAAACTTCGGACATCTTATATGAAACTTCGCATAATTTGGTATAAACTTCAGACATTCTGGTATGAACTTCAAATATTTTGCTATGAACTTTGGATATTTGGTGTAAAAATTAGATAAATTTGCTAAACTTTACACTGTTGTAATCAAACTTCGAACAAATTTATTTGAAGTTTGCACTATCACCGATAAACTTTAGCTAAATTTGTCTGAAGTTTGCATAAGCTTTGTTCTAGCAATTTCAGCTTATGCGGATGTTGGTGGTCGTTAATCAGCAGTGCCACCTTCAGCTTCAGCACCCAAAGAAGAACTTAAATGCCTACCTTTACAAAACCACCATGTCTTTTCTGCTCCTAATAACAAGGATGGCGCCGCCATTTCTCCAATTTTATAATGCCTAAAAGTCTTTTGGCTTGGGATGGAGCTTCTCGTCTCTACTCTTGGGACTCTTATAAGAGTTGTATGTGTTGGCTCTCTGTTTGGACGAACCGAATTCTACTTCTATCCTTGTTGCTTCTCCTTCCAAGGTCTCAACGGCAAAACAGAAGTGTGCTAAAATTGAGTTTCGCTTAAAAAATTTAACAAAAGTGCGAATATGTTAAAGTACCAATAGGGTATGACGTGAAACTTTTATGTTCACATAAATGGGGGTGGTAAAGGGGAAGGGTAGGTTTAGGAGATTAGGAAGGATAGGTGAAAGAAAGAGAAGAAGGGGTAAAATTGGAAATTTAATATCTAGGTCTTGGCACGTAGATCCCTATTAAAAAGGAGTATTTTAGCTACTTTCATAACGGTAGGGACAATTTTATTTGCAAACTCAAGCAGATGTAAAATTCATACAGTATATGAAAGTAGAGCAGTGAATTTGACCCTTTTTTCAAACTTAACATGAGTGGGTAGCTTAAAGGGGAGAGATAAAAAAGAATTGCTAATTTTTAAGGTACGGGGTATATACGTAGATCATTTTGCATAGTTTAGGAACAATTCGACCTTTTTTTCATTATTAAACTTTGGTCATGTGGCAGCAAATCATGTTAATCAGTTTTGTCATGATCAAAAATACCAACTTAAGGATCGTGATAGCCTTAGTCTCTAAAACTAGGTAAGCCGATCACTTACAACAGTTAAACAAATTAAACGTGACATAGTGAAAACATGGTTTAATATAAATACAAAACATAAAGGTGATACGAGCCTACGCGGCAATAATCACAACAAATTCCCTAAGACTAGGTAGTACAGAATTACGAACTCTACTCAATGCATAGAAACATTCGAAATACAATAATGTTCGAATAGAGAATTGACAATAATAATGTAAGGAAAGGACTCCAAAGGACTGCGACGATCAAGCAGCTCTAACTTGAATCCTCACGATCAAGAAACTCTCACTGCCTGAATCTGCACAAAACAAATGTAGAAGTATAGTATGACTACACCATAGTCGGTACCCAGTAAGTATCAAGACTAATCTCGGTAGAGTAGTGACGAGGTTAAAGTCAATACACTCACTAATCAAGTAACATGTGCAAAATATCAATATAATGCTAAAACCGAAAAGCAAAGTAAATAAATGGCACAAAGAGAAATCATGTGATAAAACAACAAAATAATCAAAGCACAAATAAAATACAAGTGAAAGCAATTAAGGAAAAATAATGACAGTCCTAATCAACAAACCGTTCCGACACAGGATTTACAACAAGAATCACCTCGAGGCACCACACCTCATAACCACAAATCTCAAATCTCAAATCTAATACACATAGCACCTTGTGCCCACATTATCAATCATCCTTGCTTAATAAAGACCTCGTGCCACAATATAAGTCACAAGTGCACAGACAACTCACGTGTTGGATGGATAACTCACGTGCCAATATCGTAATCCGCCAACGTGGTCACAGGCTCAATATCACAATCTGTCCGGCATGGTCACCAGATCAATATCACAATCCCCCCGGCGTGGTCACGAGCTACTAGTCCAAATCATATCATAGAGAAAGCAGATATACAAGAAATACATGTATATGTTCAATAAACATCAAGTTTCATCTTCCTGGATCGGTATAAATGACATGTTACGGTGTATGCATATGTGTACTATCACAACTCAAATCATCAAGCAATATCAGAAACACCGAGTAGCACATTCGGAACAATAAAATAAATCACGTAATATGCATGACACACACAAGGAAGTCAAAAGTAACAACCAGAATGCTCATCTTTCATCAACAACACGCCCCCAGTCCATCATATAATATCCCCGTATAGCCACCCTTATTTCACTGCATTGACAATATCACAATATCCACTCGTATCGCTCCGCTCTGACAATATATCAATAGTCACCCTATCACTCCGCCCTGATAAAAATACAATAACCACCCGTATCACTCCGCCCACACAATATATCAATAGCCACCCGTATCACTCCGCCCATACAATATATCAATAGACATGCGTATCGTTCCGCACAATCAATAACAGTGAAATGCCACCCTTATGCTCCGCATAACAATAATCAATCCACACAACAAGTCCATATATGCTACAATATTACCAAAATAACAATACCAATATCACAATAAAGAATAGCCCCCGACTCAACGATAATGTATATAAGAATTTCAACAACAACAAAATAAAACGGAAAATAACACGACAATGAAAGATATTCCATATAACAACAACTTCAATTTCAAGCATATTAATAACCTAAGCGTCTAAACCATTCATTTTTCACATATAGTTCCGGGTACGCACTCGTCACCTCGTGTACACGTCTTTCACATAATTCAAATAATTTAATTAGACAAAATCCTACCGGGGTAGTTCCTCCCCTCCTCCCCCCCCATAAAGATAGGCAAGATACTTACCTCAAATAAGCTAAATCAATCCTCTAATAAGCCCTTCCCACATAAATCAACCTCCGGGTAGCTCGAATCTAGCCAAAATAACTTAATTACATAAATAAAAGTCATAGGATACGATTCCGAATAATAAAGTTTCGATTTGAATGAGAATAAAAAAGTAAACCAAAAAAATCAACCCCGGGCTGGCACGTCGGAACTCGATAAAACTCATAAATTCTGAACACCCATTCTGATACGAGTCCAACCATACCAAAATCATCCAATTCCGACCTCAAATCGTCCTTCAAATCATCAATTTATGTTTTAGAAAAGTTTTTACTAAAATTCTCAATTATTTCAATTTAAATCATCAATCAAACACTAAATTTGAGGTTGGAATCATACAATATAAATAAATCGGAGTCAAAAATACTTACCTCAACCTAAATCGTGAAAATTCCCTCCTAAATCGCCCAAAATCGAGTTCTCTAACTCAAAATATGATAAAATAACCGAAACCCTTGAAATAGAGTACTTAAATAATTCTGCCCAGTTAATCACAACACGATTGCGGAATGGCCATCGCGATGGCGAAGAAGAAATCAAAACTGTTCTAAAAATGCACTACACAAAAACCATTGGGGCGCGGACGCGATACACTAAGCACCCAGGCTTATGCGAACGCGAGCGCAATCAGCAAACGCGAAGACCAAAGCTCCTGGCCTCCCCAAACCAATACGTGATCGCGACCAATCAACACGAACGCGATGAGTCAGCACTCCACAGGCCCGTGATCGCGAGTCAAACTATGCGAACGTAAAGAAGAAAAGATGTCAGTCACCAAACACACTACGCGATTGCGAAGAACACTCGAAGCATCAGAAAAACCAGCAATCCAAACATGAGTGAAAATGATCCGAAACTCATTTAAAACACACCCGAGTCCCCCCAGGACCCCGTCCAAATACACCAACCAACCTCAAAATATAACGTGGACCTACTCGAGGCCTCAAATCACACCTAACAACAACAAAACTTCAAATCGTACCTCAATTCAAGCCTAATGAACTAATGAACTTTCAACTTCAAAAACTCAAGTCGAACCATATCAAATCAACTTAGAATGGCCTCAAGTTTTGCATGCAAGTCCCAGATGACACAACAGACCTACACCAACTCCCAGAACCACAATCCGACCTCGATATCAAGAAAGTCAACTTTCGGTCAAACCTATCAACCTTCCAAACCTCCAACTATTCAACTTTCGCCAATTCAAGCCAAAACAACCTAGGAAGCTCCAAATCCACATCCGGACATACGATTAAGTCTAAAATCACCATCCGGACCTAACAAAACTATCAAAACTCCCATCCAAGATCAAATATGTAAAAGTCAAACTTGGTCAACTCTTCCAACTTAAAGCTTCTAAAATGAGAATCATTCTACCAAATCAATCCTGAACCACTTGAAAACCAAAGTCGACGATACACGCAAGTAATAATACACCATATGAAGCTACTCAAGATCTCAAACCACTGAAAAAAGTACAAATGCTTAAAATAACCGGTCAGGTCATTAAATTATCCCCCATTCAAACATACATTGTCCTTGAATGTGCCAAGAATCATTCCAAAACCATCAAATCACCATATCACCTCACCATACACATAACCATGGGTGATCCCACGTCACCCCAATCCATATAAGCCTGACAACACAACCTAATTGAAGATCCTTATTTCACCCTTAGTCATGAATCTTAGAACCCAAATCTCCAATATCCGGAACTCATTATAAGACCCGATTCTTGCATCTATACATTGTATAAGCCTGAACAAGATATATCAATTCAGAACCATATTCCAAGACATAATCACATGCTATACCACATAACTCAAATACTCATAGCAATAACTTCCGACCACAATAGCTGCTCAATAACAAATTTGGTACCGGTAACAAACCTCATATAAACTAAAACCTTGTTCTGAACCTTCGTACACTGACAATGATGAAAGAAACATGCAGATACTCATAACCACTCATAAGATCAATAAGTCGTAGAGCTCTCTCGCCCGACAAGAACCATAGCCAAATTCTAAGAAGACTAGTGTCGTTATCCTTCCCAACATACCTTAATCAAATCCGATAGCGTTAATTCTAGTCCAATAACCTCATCTCACCAAGTACAAGTTTCTCGTCCAACATGCCACACCATCACCACCTCAAGCCACATACCGTACAATTCGCGCACCAAACAAGCAACAACTCGAATGTACCCAATGATGGAAAGAGAATCAAATGAGATAACCATCCAGCTAGCTCAACAGATATCACCACAAAGCACAATGACATAAATCCATCGCACAAGGAGAAACCAAAACACATGAAATAAACACAAAGGCTCATATCCCAACGTAACGTCGATGCGATACATGTCCCAATCCAAACACCAGTCCCCATGGGACATCTCGAGCCATGATGCTCACAATCCACTACCATATGCACATCAAGAGCAAACACGCGAAGTGCACGACCATAACCATGGAAAAAACGGATAACACAATGTACCACAAACAGGAAAACCATAACCAAGGTGCATCTAACCATGCAACACCCCAAGAGCCATCTCACTCGAATTCCGCCAAGCATCATGTGTACAAATAGTCAACAGTCTCACAATTCACTGTAGCATAGGAGAGTAACTCATGGAACACATCAGAATACGAATAAGATCAACTCTAACTGATGAGACCACCCTCAATGATAGATATGCAGAGTAAACAAATCTGACCCGATGTGGAATACACATTCTTATTAGGCCTACCCATAGCCTCCAAATCAAATACGATCCTCCCAAAATAGGTAGATAACCTCCTAAAAGTCCATAATAGCCTATTCATAACACGTACAATCAGCCGTCAACTCTTGACATACCTTCACCGTTCGTAACCAAGGAACAATCGACCTCCGAGAACCCTCATAGTCTTCAAACCCTTAGAATACAAGAATCTCCATGTCTGATCCCAACTCTACCACTCAAATGACTGACACATCCCTCATACACAATCATCTCACGAGAAATACTTCCATAATTCTTCCGTGCCATGTAGCAATATCTGAACATCAGTAGTCGATCAACTAGTCGATTACCGTAATACCAGTCAAGCATCCGCAAGTCAAAACACAATGCGCCTTCTGAAATGCGCACCCTTCTTAGGTGATACCAGATAGTTCCAGCATTCTTCTAAACATCTGAAAATGTCCATGCTTTCCAGAACTCATAACCCCATCCAGGAGAATAATCACAACACACTACAAAATCCCCATGCCTGTAGAGTACATCAACCTCAAATTGTGGCCGAACCATCACAACCTTCTGGAACCCATTGGAACCTTTTCGAAGGCCATTTTCCTTGCTCTAAATCACCCTCGACAAAATCTTTCACAAGTCGTAGCCAATCTGTAAGCAAACCCTAGCTCAAGAGCTAATATAAAAAATGACCATATAATCTGATTGTTGGTGGCAGGATCCCTCACTTGGCTCCAAGCCCTATAACACACCGTATGTAATCCATATCACCCTTCTTTCGTAGCTGCCCCGATCTTACAATGTTAGCCAGCTAAATACTTCATAAACTCATGTGACTAGTAATAAAATACTCCGAAGACTCTCACCCTGATAACAGTCAAGCCAACTTCCTGAAGTGCCCTGAATGATAATATATACCTTCCACTGAATAGAAGCCCCATACAAAACACACAACCTCAAATCCCCCCGGCTAGCCTCAAATCACATTTCCCATGACCCTACCATGATCACAACAACTAGTAAATCAATTAAATCCTCTCGAGTCCGTACTCACCAATCAGATACAAGAACCCGCTGTACCCCATACATGAATAACTGAAAGGTCTACCATCACATATGCATCCTTAGTCTGGACAACACATCGAGATAATAATCGGGCATCTATAGCCCCTCACAGCTCCTCCACAACATCACAAGCCATCAGTGTATCGCTGATACCAAGTGCGCAACATTATATATGAGTGGATGTAAGGGACTACAAGATATACACTTCAAGCATAATCAATGCCGCACGATAATGAATGAAAGAAGTGGAATTTTCTAATAGTTTCGTATCCCCTCTAAGAAAGTAAAGATGTCTCCCTACCGATCCGTAAGACTCTACTAAACTTGCTCGTGACTCGTAGAACCTATGAACCTAGAGCTCTGATACCAACTTGTAACGATCCAAAATCCCACCTTAAGGATTGTGATGGTACCTAGTCTCTAAAACTAGATAAGCCGATCACTTACAACAATTAAACCAATTAAACATGACATAATGAAAACATGGTTTAATATAAATACATAAAATAAAGGTGATACAAGCCTACACGTCAATATCACAATAAATTCCACAAGACTAGGTAGTACACAGTCACAAACTTTGCTGAATACCTAGAACCACTCGAAATAAAATACTGGTTGGATAGAGAATTGAAATAACAATGTAAAGAAAGGACTCTAAGGGACTGTGACTATCAAGCAGCTCTATCTTGAATCCTCACGATCAAGAAGCTCTCACTGCCTCAATCTGCTAGCTTCAATACCTGGATCTGCAAAAAATAATATACATAACTGTAGTATGAGTATACCACGATCGGTACCCAATAAGTATCAAGACTAACCCCAGTGGAGTAGTGACGAGGTTCAAGTTAAGACACTCACTATTCAAGTAACGTGTGCAAAATATCAATAAGAATCTAGAAAAAGAATGCAAAGTAAATAAATGGCACAAAGAGAAATCACGTGATAAAACAACAAAATAATCAAAGAAAAGAGAAAATACAAGTGAAAGCAATTAAGGGAAAACAGCGATAGTTCTAATCAACAAATCGTTCACATGCTTTATAATAAGAGTTACCCCGAGACACCACACCTCAAAACAAAAAATCTCAAGTAACAAATCACGAATCTCATATTTACGTGTTGCACGGACAACTCACGTGCCAATCGACCGACGTGGTCACAGGCTCAATATCAAAATCCATCCGATGTGATCATAGACTCAATATCATAATCCGACAGGGGTGGTCATGGGCTACCAGTCCAAACCATGTCGCAGAGAAAGTAGATATATAAGAACACATATATATGATCAATGAACATCAAGTTTCATCCTCCTAGACTGGTAATAAATAATATGTTACGGTGTACGTATGTGCAAGTGTAATATCACAGTTCAAATCATCAAGTAATACCAGAGACACCAAGTAGTACATTGGGAACAACACAACAAATCACATAATATGTATGACACACACAAGGAAGTTAAAAGCAACAACCAGAATACTCATCTTTCATCAACAACACGTCCCCAGGCCATCACATAAACTCTCCATATCGCCACCCATATCTCACCACATTGACAACATCATAATAATCACCCGTATCGCCCTGCTCAGAAAATATATCAATAGCCACCCATATCGCTCTGCCCTGAAAATAACACAATAGCTACATGTATCATTCCGCCCATACAATATATTAATAGCCACCCGTTTTACTTCGTCCAGACAATATATCAATAACCACTCATATCACACCGCCCTTTCGCTCCGCACAGACAATATATCAATAGCCACTTATATCGCTCCGCACAATCAACAACACTGAAATGCCACCATTATGCTCTACATGACAACAATCAATCCACACAACAAGTCCACATATACCACAATATTTCCAAAATAACAATACTAATATCACAGTAAAGCATAGCCCACGGCTCAACGACAATGTATATACGAATTTCAATAACAACAAAATGAAACATGAAATTACTCGACAATGAAAGATATTCCATATAACAACAACTTCAATTAAAATCATATTAATAACCTAAGAGTCTAAACCGGTCAATTTCCATATATAAGTCTGGGTACACACTTATCACATCGTGTACACGACTTTAACGTAATTCAAATAATGCAATTAGACCAAATCCTACAGGATAGTTTCGCCCACACAAAGTTAGGCAAGATACTTACCTCAAACAAGGTAAATCAATCCTCTAATAAGCCTTTCCCGTGTGAATCAACCCGAGGACGGCTTACATCTAACCAAAATAACTTAATATTATAAATAAAAACCGTAGGACACGATTCCGAATAATAAAGCTTTGATCTTGAAAAAGAATAAAAAAATCAACCCAAAAAGTCATCAACCAAAATTTCCATTTTCTCCAACTCAAATCATCAATCAAACACTAAAATCGAGGTTGGAATCATGAAATATAAGAAAATCTGAGTAAACAATACACACCCCAATCCAAATCGTGAAAGGTTTCTCCAAAACCACCCAAATCCGAGTTCTCTAACTCAAAATATGATAAATAACCAAAGCCCTGGAAATAAAGTACTTAAATAATTTTGCCCAATTAAACACAACGCGATCAGGGAATGGCCATCGCGATCGCGAAGAAGAAATTAGAACTACCCCAAAAATGCACTACGCGAACGCGAACACAAAGGTGTGAACGTGATGCACCAACTACGCAAGCGTACGCGAACGCGAAGACCAAAGCTCCTGGCCTCTCCAGCATGACTAACCACTGCGCAATCGCGACTCAAACTGTACATACGCGAAGAAGAAAAGCTGTCAGTCACCAAACACACTACGCGATCACAGCCACACCTACGCGATCACGAAGAACACCTGAAGCATCGGAAAAATCAGCAATCCAAACATGAGTGAAAATGATCCGAAACTCATCCAAAACACACTCAAGACCCCCGGGACCCCTTCCAAATACACCAACCGATCTCAAAATATAACGCAGACCCACTCAATGCCTCAAATTACACTAAACAACATCAAAACTACGAATCGCACCTCAATTCAAGCCTAATGAACTAATGAACTTTCAACTTCTAAAACTCACGTCGAACCATATAAAATCAACCCGAAATTTTGCATGCAAGTCCCAAATGACACAACGGACCTACACCAACTCCTGGAACTACAATCCGAACTCGATATCAATAAAGTCAACTATCGATCAAACCTATCAACCTTCCGGACATACACCTAAGTCTAAAATCACCATCCGGATCTAAGGAACCATCAAAACTCCGATCCGAGATCAAATACGTAAAAGTCAAACTTGGCCATTTCTTCCAACTTAAAGCTTCTAAAATGAGAATCATTTTTCCAAATCAATCCCGAACCACTCAAAAACTAAAGCAGACGATTTATGCAAGTCATAATACACCATATGAAGTTACTCAAAACCTCAAACCAGCGAACGACGTGCAAATGCTCAAAAAGATCGGTCGAATCAGTTACAAGTTTCTATTAGTCAACAAAAGCAAATACAATACACTTTTGTGATGCCGAGAACATGATTAATCCAAACTACACTACTAGAAATCCGGTAAAAATCGACCAAAATAACTGACCAACGTTGGTCGGTAATGGCCAAAAACCGACCAAAACGCGACCATTTACGTGTGGACGGTATTTTTGTGGTCGGAAAGGCATACCGACCAAAGTTGGTCGGAAATTACCGACCAACTTTGGTCGGTCAATTATATTAAAAAAAACAAATATTGCAAAAACAACCGACCAAAGTTGGTCNCATACCGACCAAAGTTGGTCGGAAATTACCGACCAACTTTGGTCGGTCAATTATATTAAAAAAACAAATATTGCAAAAACAACCGACCAAAGTTGGTCGGTTTTTTCCGACCAAAGTTGGTCGGTATTTTAATTATGTAATAAAAAGATTCACCATCTGGGAATCGAACCGGGGTCTGTACTGTGGCAGGATACTATTCTACCACTAGACCATTGATACATTTTGTTTTAAAACTGTCTTTTATTTGATTTATACTCTTTAATTGTATTTTTGCACAAAAATAACCGACCAAAGTTGGTCGGTTTTATTAAAAAGTAAAATTACCAACCAAAGTTGGTCGGTTTTGTTAAATGACCGGCTGAATTAACCAACCAATTTTGGTCGGTTTTTTTAATATTAATTTTTATTTATTTTAATTGAAAAATCGACCAAAGTTGGTCGGTTTCTTGAAATATAAATTTCACGGGATACAAAAATAGTTTCCCGCATTTTTGCGCCAAAGAAAACCGATCAAAGTTGGTCGGTTTCGTAAA
>AWOL01S0163859.1:36953-48521 GCA_000715115.1 Nicotiana otophora | reverse complement strand
TTGAATAATATATCAGTTTCTCTCTATACTTGTCTTTACTTTACAATCTTTATTTTATAACACCTTCATTATTATTCTTCATTTTTTCCTTCCAAAACACCTGCTGCTTTTCCCATTTGCAGCTCAAGAGGAGAAGTACGGCAAAACTCAAAGAACCAAAATACGTGGAAAAATAATATAGTGACCTTTTTATATATAACGCCCTTTTTAAGGACGCTATACCTTAAAAAGGCACTATATTTGAATCTACATAGTGCAGAAAAAGCAGATAAATAGAATTTAATGTATCAAAAGAGGAGTAGAGTGTTGAGTGGTGTAATGGTTAAAGGCTAGGTATGAAGTTGGTTTTAGCCTTGAGGGTCTAGGGTTTGATTCCTTCCAATAACATTATTTTTTTTGTTTTCCTATTACTTTTTCATTTTTCTTTTCTTTATATTATTTGGTTTAAGTATTTAGATATAAATACTTTAATATTTACAATTACTTTTCAATGTAATTAAAATAATTTATTATTTATTAGAAAATTATGATTTTTGAATTCATTAAAAGTAAAAAAAAAAAAAAAAAAAAAAAAAAAAAAGAGAGAGAAGCCTATTATTATTTCGTTAAAAATAATCTACCGACATTTTTAATAGTTGTTATTTTGTATTATACGTAAAATAAAATTATTTTTTTATCCTTTTATTTTCAAATTAGAATTATGAGTTTTATTTTATAGTTAAAATTTTCATAAGAGAATAATATATATAGTTTAATCTATTGCTTGAATTTTTTTATTTTTTGATATCTTTCTTTTTATATTTAGTTATTAAAATTTTAGTTATTAATCAAAATTCTAATTATATTTTTTATATTTTTCCTGAAATGTATTTTTTATTTCTCCTTTTATTCAATGGTTATTGCAATTGTATTATCCATTTAAATTTTTTAAATAAGAATAATGTTGTTCTTATAAACCATTAGGATTATTATTAGCTAAGTAATGGAATATAATTCTTATATTCTTATTAGGAAAACTATTTAAATGGTTGCTCATAGACTAAATTATTTCTAATAAGAATTATCCTAAACTAAACTAAATATAACCATTTAATTAATTTTTCTATACTAAATTTTCATAAACTAAACTATATTATAACCATTTAGTTTATGAACAATTATTTAATTAATTGTCATAATAAGAATATCAAAATCATAATCCATTAATTAGATAATAATAATTCTTCGATTATAATTTTAAATATTAAATAGTTATAATAATTTATATTTAATAATAAGAAAATTATAAGATTTATAATTAGAATTTTGATTAATAAAATTGATATAGTGTAAATATAACTAAAATTTTAATAACTAGATTTAAAAAGAAAGATATCAAAAAATAAAAAAAATCAAGCAATAGATTAAACTCTATATATTATTCTCTTATGAAAATTTTAACTATAAAATAAAACTCATAATCTAATTTGAAAATAAAAGGAGAAAAAAAAATTGTTTTACGTATAATATAAAATAACAACTATTAAAAATGTCGGTAGATTTTTTAACGAAATAATAAAAGGCTTCTTCTTCTTCTTTTTTTACTTTAAATGAATTCAAAAATCATAGTTTTCTAATAAATATTAAATTATTTTAATTACATTAAAAAATAATTATAAATATTAACGTATTTATATCTAAATACTTAAACCAAATATTAAAAAAAAGGAAAATGAAAAAGAAATAGGAAAACAAAATTTTTCTAGTGGTAGTAATTGAACCATGGACGTCAGGCCAAAACCAACTTCATACCTAGCCTTCAACCATTGCACCACCCAGCACTCTACTCCACTTTCGAAACATTAAATTTTATTTATCTGTTTTTCATGCGCCATGTGAATTCAAATATAGCGTATTTTTAAAGGGCGCTATACCTTAGCGGGCAAACGACCGTTAAGGTATAGCGCTCTTTAAAAGGGCGTTATATATAAAAAGATCACTATATTATTTTTCACACATTTTGGTTCTTTGAGTCTAAAAGAACCACATTTTGGTTCTGGACTCGAAGTTTTACTGTCACATACTCACATGACTAGTACTCAACTCTTTGGAAAAAGTGTAATGAGTCTTAGAATATAGAAGCGGGGGTGAAGCTGCAGTAGTGAGTGCGAGTTCGGTGAACTCATTGACTTTTCCCAGAATTATTGAAAAATTAACTATTTCTATATAAATATATCACGCCGAACATAGTAATAAATTAAAAAGGATTTGAGTTCAACGGTGAGGGTGTCGGGATCATAGGGGGAGATATGCCGGGACGATTCCTTGAAAGTGTGTTATTTTGTACTTTTTACAGAAAAGGGCCAAATATACCTCTCTACTTTCATATATTGTCTATATTTAACCTTCGTTATACTATCTGGCCAAATTTACTTCTACCATTATACTATCGGGCCAAATTTATCACTACAAACAGTAAACTTTTAAAAATACCCCTTGATCTGTTAAGTAATCCAAAATCTCCCAAATTTATTTTATTTAAATCACTTGTTGTTCTTCTTGGTCTACTATTTTTTAAATAATTGGTATTTACCTGCTTTCTGAATTAGAGAAACAAATAAGAAAAAAATATTAAATAATACAATCGAATAAACAAAGTATAGTAAATTGAAAAATCTAAATTAGGTAGCTTTTCTAAATTCTAAAAGTATTTACAACGACCCAATTTTAATGAATTCGTTGCACCAAATGTATGGAGACTTTGCAAGTATTAGTGATTGAAATTGAAGTTCCTTGGAGACTTTGCATTGTCTAATTCAACTATGCTTTAATTAAATGCATACACATTGTGCACTCTTAAGTTAGTCGATTGAACTTTATACTAACCACGCAATGACAAAATATATTTGAATATACATGTACATACATGATGATCAGCTGCATATAATACACAATAAATAGACCCACTAAATTCTAGGGTGTGTATATGATTGAAAAATAAATAAAATTCTAAACCAATTTTATTTATTACAAAAAGAGCAATGGGTGCATTAGTAATTAAAATAAATTATGAACAATTTGTATAGTCTAGTAACTTGAGCATTCACATCAATAGTAATTTTTGAAAATAATGGAGCAAGAAGAACAACAAGTGATTTAAATAAAAGGAATTTGAGAGATTTTTGATTACTTAACAGATCAAGGGGTATTTTTAAAAGTTTGTTGATTGTAGGGGTAAATTTGGGCCGATAGTATAACGGTATTGGTAAATTTGGGCCGATAGTATAACGGTAGGAGTAAATTTGGGCCAAAAATATAACGGAGGTTAAATGTATACAATATATGAAAGTAGATGGGTATATTTGACCATTTTCCCCTAAAAAAACAATACAAGCAACAACAGCTCCGAACGAAGAAACCTATTGTTTCCTTTAGAATTACCATTTTTCCTTTTCAATAAGCAAAACATAAACGTAGTCTGCTTGTTATTGTATATTAGCTTTAGATTACAGTGTTTTTTTAAAATTCAAATGTTAGCTCCGCCTCTGTATAGAAGGAGAGTCTCTAAGTTTTGATACGTATCAACAAGGATTGTGGTGAAGTTGTAAGTACTCTTTCATTGTTAGCTAAAGGTTTTGGGTTCAAGTAATGAATATGTGATCGTCTTTGTTAGGGAATGCTTTACCCTCTAATGTGGGCCTTTCCAACACTAATTTTAATTTAGTCGGACTCCAATACAGATACTAAATAGTGGACACCAATTCCCAGGTGAGAAACCAAAAACCAAATGGTACGTAGGTAGACACCAACTCTTTAGCCTTTTAAAAACAAAATGTTTAGAAAATACATAAATATATTACGGTAATAATGAACTCTAACCAAAAATATTTGTTCGAAGACAATGATAGTCAAAACTCAAAGAAATGGACTCTTTAACGGTCTAAGTGATACTCTCTTCATTCTAATTTATGTGATATAAGATGCACATCTTATGAATTTCAAACCATATTAATTTATAAACTTTTAATATTATCCTTGATGACCATTTTTTTGAACTACACAAATATTATGGTATATTTTAGATCTTCATTTTCAAAATCTTTTTTTCCCCTTAGATTGAGAATCGAGTTAAACTATAATATAAAAGCACTGATTTTAAGTTCGTCAATCAAACTAAAACGTTTTTTCGAAATATAAGATAACTAAAACGTATGTTTACATGTAAACTACAGTAATAGGGATGTTTTTTAAAAAATATTTCTGGAAGATTAATCCGAATACACAAAGTTATAGAATATAGATTAATGATTTTCTAATGAATAATCTATATTAATTAAGGACATGTATGATGGAGCTAAGACTCGGATTAGGACTATAGGAGGTGACTCTGAGCAGTTTCCAGTTGTTATCGGGTTACACCAAGGTTCTGCGCTCAGCCCGTTCTTATTTGCCCTATGATGGACGTGTTAACACACCATATGTAACGACCCGACCGGTCATTTTGAATATTATAACCCCATTTTCCTATTTACTGCTCAATTTATGCCTTGCTATTGATTTATGACTTTTCGGGTTAGTTGATTCGGGTTCGGAAGGAATTCGAAGTGAAATGAGACACTTAGTCTCATAATCGAAAAAAATTAAGTTAGAAAAGTGGACAGGATATGGACCTATATGTAACCGACCTCAGATTCAGATTCTGATAATTTCAATAGCTCCGTATGGTGATTTCAGACTTCGGAGCGTATCCGGAAAATTTTTTGGAGGTCCGTAGAGGAATTAGACTTGAAATGCCGAAAGTTAAATTTTTGGAAAGTTTGACCGAGGGGTTGACTTTTTGATATCGGGGTCGAAATCTGATTCTGATATTTTTAATAGTTATGTTATGTCTTTTATGACTTGTGTGCAAAATTTGAGGTCAATCGGACGTGATTTGATAGGTTTCGGGGTTACTTGTAGAAATTAGAAATTTCAAAGTTCAATAGGCTTGAATTGGGGCATAATTCATGATTTTTGCGTTGCTTAAGGTGATTTGAGGATTCGAATAAGTTTGTATGATGTTTTAGGACTTGTTGATATATTTAGTTGAGGTCCCGAGGGCCTCAGGTGAGTTTCGGATGGTTAACGGATCAAAAATTGAACTACAACAGCTGCTGCAATTTCCTTCTATTGGAAATTTCTTCTGCCAGATTCGAGCCCAGAAATCTCTCAGAGTCGAGCCCAGAATCATGGACGATCAAGCCCAGGGTCGAGGGCCACGATCGAAGGCAGGGTCGAGGATCAGGCTCGAAGCCACGATCGAGCCCAGGGTCGAGAGCAACGATCGAAGGCAGGGTCGAAGACCAGGGTCGAGATCCATGATCGAGTGCCAGGATTGAGGGTCAGAATTGAGGTCGAGGATCGAGACCCAGTATCGAGGACCTCGATCGAAGGCCAAGATCGAGGAAAAACCGAGGCAGTTTGGGCAGAATTATAAAAACAGGGACTTCGTCTCATTCGCCATTTTTGACAAATTGGAGTTTGAGGAGAGGCGATTTTTGTTATATTTTCAAGAAAAACTTGAGTAAATCCCTTGTTATCATTTTTACTCCATAATATTGAATTATTATCGAATAATCCGACTAGATTATATGATTTTGAGGTATAAATCGGAGATTGAAACTTAGAAATTTGGAAATAAGATTTGTAGATTTGAGGGTCGAGATGAGGTCGAATTTTGGTAATATTGGTATGGGTAGACTCGTGGTAGAATGGACTTTCGGATTTAGTAACTTTTATCGGGTTCCGAGACGTGGGCCCCACGGACAATATTTTAGCTAAATTTCGGATTTTTATGAAAAATTAGTATTTTCTTATGGAATTATTTCCAATAAATTTTATTGACTGAAACGAATTATTAGTGACTAGATTCAAGGCATTCAGAGGTCGATTTGCGAGACAAAGTCATAGTAGAGTAAAGAATTTCACGCTTTGAGGTAAGTTACAGTTTTAAATCTGGTCCTGAGGGTATTAAACCTTGGATTTTGGTATCATGTGATTATTTTGGAGGTGACGCACATGCTAGGTGACGGACGTGTGGGCGTGCCCCGAGGGAATTGTGACTTGGTCCGTCCCGAAAAAACTGTAAAGTTAAATAATTTGTTGTTAGCTATATGCTCTCTATGTGTTGATAAGATTTGACTGTAAATCATGTTAGAAATCATGCTTAGGCTATGTGATAGTACTGTTGGGATCCACAGAGGTCGCGTACTTATTGAATTGCGTGCTAAATGCTATATGTACTCACTCTCAGTTCTTACTTGCACATTTTATCTCAGTCTCTGTTATTATTATTGATACATCATATCATTGTTGTTTCGGCTGATTTCATGATTAATGAAAGCCCGAGAGACTGGAGAGATTTATGACTGAAAGAGGCGGAGGGCCTGATTGTGAGATATTGATATCATAGCACGTGAGTTATCTGTGCAACACGTGAATTGGCCGTGCAGATCCTTATATTATACTATAGCATGTGAGTTGGCCGTGTAGCACGTGAGTTGACCGTGCAGATCCTTATATTATACTATAGCACATGAGTTGACCGTGCAGCATGTGAGTTGGTTGTGCGGATCCAGATATTTTTATTATGACACGTGAGTTGTCCGTGTAGATTATAGCGCTTGGGTTGTAGGAGCCCCTCCGGATTCTGTACACCCCAATGAGCGTGGGTACCCATTGAGAGTGAGTGATGAGGGCTGGGAGTCTAGGGAGTGATTGTTGTCCTAAGAGGTTGTACTTGATTTTCACNGTGGCTCCCATTGATGACAATATGTGTGAAGCGCGACTCAGATGGTTCGGACACGTACAAAGGAGAAGCCCAGATGCCCCGGTAAGGAGGTGTGTGTGGCTGGCTTTGGAGGGCATGGGAAGAGGTAGATGACGGCCTAAGAAGTATTGGGGAGAGGTGATCAGGCAGGACATGGCAAGGCTTCAAATTTTCGAGGACATGACTCTTGATAGAAAGTTGTGGAGGTCGAGTATTAGGAGGTACATAGTTGAGTCTCTCTCTTACTTTGTACCTTTGTGAGGCTAGTCTGGTAGGGTTTTGTCGATGTCAACTAGTGGCAAGGTTGTGTCTTACTACTCTTTTGTTTTCCATAGTGTCGGGTCTATGTATTGTCTATCGCGTTTGCTTTGCATCTAATTTCTCATTTTCATGATATTATTTTTCATATGGTTTCTATTGGTGATACTGATATTGTCTCTTTTCGTCTTTTTGAGCCGAGTGTCTTTTGGAAACAACCTCTCTACTCCTTTGGGGTAGGGGTAAGGTCTGCGTACACACTACACTTACCAGACCCCACTAGTACAATTTTACTGTGTCGTTATTGTTGTTGATTTTCTAATAAATAACTCTTGAGTTCTTTATTATTTTCTTCACATTGTTGCAACTTGCACTGAACAAAGTTGGGAGACATAATACAAAAAATTCCAAGTTGGAACTTTTTCAAGACAGAATTGGCGATTAATCCCAAAAAAAACCAGGGGCGCAAAGCCACTAGTATGCAAGTGGACTGAGCCAACAAATAAAAACCATAGCATATAATTAAAGTGGTGTATATATATATATATATATATATATATATATATAAGAGAATTAAATTACAAAGGAGATAGCGAAAGAGACATAAAACAAAGAGAATTGGTCCTACCACAAACGTGGCAGGATAATATCGAATATAATAAAATAAATAATTAAAAGAAAACAGAAGAAATTACAGGATTAGAGGGACCAAATCATTCTCCAGTCAGCGTCACGTGCAACATCGTGCCTGTTCAGTTGACTGTATCTATATGGCTTAGAATTTTATAGAATTGGATTTTTGGCTAAGCTATTACAACAACAAAAACTAATAGAGAAATGTATAATTTAAATCCTTCCCATAAATAATAATCGATTTGTTTTATAGACGTGTATTATATACAAAAAAAACACATTGTATATAAAACGAATACAATTAATTTTAATTGATCGACCAATTTTGTATTTTGCCCAACAATATAGGGATTAAATTTAAATGAGTCTGCTACTTGAGAGACCAAAAATAGAATTTAACTTATGCATGACCGACTTGCAGTCCTTTGTGTAACAAGTTTTCTACCTCACACATTGCCGCATCTCCTGCTAACTTTAAGGTACGCGCGAAGCTCGTATATACTTCTATAATTTAAAATTTTACAATAATATTTTTAAATAGTATATTTTAGTTATAAAATAAAATTATATTACAAAATATAAATTTCAGAAAATGATAGAATATTGATCATAATTAGCTAGATTGTCTAATGTGAAATTTATTTTTGAAGGGTAAAAATGTCGATCAATACTTCGCGAAGAACGCCCTTCTAGAGTACACTCTTAGCATGTCTATCCATATTTGACATTCAATTCTCACGTATCACTTTGAAAGTATTTTTTGAAGTTGACATTGAGCTAAAAAGTATTATAATTATGAATAATGCGTTAGCTTATATCTAATTATAGTATTTAATAAAACGTGTATTTAGATTTTAGTATATAAAATTTATAGAAGGAGTGTTAGATTAAACAGTAATGAACATATTATTATATACTCCAAAAAATCAAACATATGTTTTTTCACAAAAAGTATTTTTCTATGTCTTATTAAGATAGAATTAATTGCTTATAATTCTAAAAGTAATTTAAACCTACCACAAATAATAACTACTTTTTATTTATTCTTTAACTTAAATTCTCGAGAAAAAGTCTTATTTAGTGATAAAAGACATAGAAAAAATCTTATCTAGTGATAAAAGACGTCTAATATCAAACAAATAGTTAATGTTGTTATCTATTATATACGTGTTTCAATTAGAAATTGATAAGTTAATTACCTTTTGTTTGTCTTAGTTTAATAGCAACTTTCAATATAAAAAATACGTCTTTGAAAGTCATGTCAAGATTGTGCATATTTAGTTTTTATCGGATGCAAAATATAGTACCATATTTATAAGTAGAAATGCGTTGATTTTGAATTCCTACGTAGTTCAAATATGGAAAATATTATTAACAAAAAATAGTTGAAATCAAAGTCATTAAATTAGGAAAATAATTAAATAGTTATTCCTAAATATTAGACAATTAATTAAATATTATTTCTAAATATTAGAAAAATAATTTGATATGACTATTTTGTCCAGTATAAACTCCATTTTTAAAGGGTAAAAAAAGCGAATAACATTTTGCTTAGGGCCTTCATGCTTTTAATATAATATAGATAGATACTTGACCTACAACAGGGGAGGCTCAAGCACATATGTAACCGAAAGCCAAAATTTAATGTGAGGCTTAAAATTTTAAAAGACTGTTGAATACTTGAATTAATGAAATCATGGAGAAAGAAGGTGAATAAGGATATCAAAGAGAAAAACAGAAAAAATGTAGGGGCTTCTGAAATATGAAGAGATTAGGAAAAAGAAAAATTAATTTGGACAAATTAAGGAATATAAGTAAAATATTTACACGTTATCTAATAAAAGAGTAAAAAGTTAAATTGTCAAATCAACTTAAATTGAAACGTTGAAAAAATTATTTATTTACTCATTTTTAAATAAGTCAAATGGTTACTTTATTTATATATATAAAAAAGTTTTATTTCCTTTGATATAAAAAATTTGAATTTTTATATTAAAAATACTAAATATTATTTTTTANGCTAAGGGCCTTCATACTTTTAATATAATATAGATAGATACTTGACCTACAACAGGGGCGGCTCAAGCACATATGTAACCGAAAGCCAAAATTTAATGTGAGGCTTAAAATTTTAAAAGACTATTGAATACTTGAAGTAATGAAATCATGGAGAAAGAAGGTGAATAAGGATATCAAAGAGAAAAATAGAAAAAATATAGGGGCTTCTGAATTATGAAGAGATTAGGAAAAAGAAAAATTAATTTGGACAAATTAAGGAATATAAGTAAAATATCTACACATTATCTAATAAAAGAGTAAAAAGTTAAATTGTCAAATCAAATTAAATTAAAACGTTGAGAAAACTATTTATTTACTTATTTTTAAATAAGTCAAATGGTTACTTTATTTATATATATATAAAAAAATTATTTCCTTTGATATAAAAAATTTGACTTTTTATATTAAAAGTATTAAATATTATTTTTTGTAAATTATCTATAAACCTATTATTTCTACAAGTCTTACTTGTGATAACAGTAGAGTCAGCCCTGCCTACAAGTTCATACTTTCATAAGTTACATTTCCTCATATCGATTTGTATATTGATATGTAACTAATTAGAGAATAGAAGATTTTATTTTAATTTTTCATATTAATAGCGGTATAAAAGGAATGTTAAAGTAATATTTTCTCTGATAAATTTTATGTCGTATTACTGCTTTGTTAGTCCGTCCAAAAAGAATAATAACTTTTTTTATATTTAAAAATAATTTAACTTTAAACTTCTCATTTTATCCTAAATAACATGTTTTATAACCAGAAAAATCTCATATTAAATTTAAGACCATAATTTTAAAAAAAGTTATTTCCTTATCAGGCAAATCACATAGGGAACAGAATCAATGTTTTAGAATGTTTTGAAAATTTGAGGGGAAAAAGGTAATTTACATTGGGAGGGAGGGGAGTAATTCCACTTTCATTAACCCTTTTATGACCAAAATTAGACAAGTGTAAAATATCTATTTCACCCTAGAAATACATACGTAATACTTTTCAAATTAGGGTTTGCCAAGAAAAGTCAAGATTTGGAAGGAAACACGACGCCTTTCTGGTTTGCTAAAGCACTTAAAATCTGTTCATGTGATGTGAAAGGTGATGTATTAACTTGATTAAACATATACCAAACCCCTTATGTTATCCTAATTAATCAAAAGTAACTTACTCTCATGATTATGCAACTTGCATTGATGATTACATGTTCTCTTGGACCTGACTTAGCTATTTATTATTATATGTGTCTGACAATGACAATGGGAAGAGAGAAAAAAAAGAGCAAGAAGAATAAGTCAATTGACGAGAAGTGGGATAATTTATAAGATAAAGTTGGAGTAATTAACAATTACCTTGTGTTTTATTTTAGTCATATATCATACATGTTTCAACTTATGTGAATCTTCTTTCGGAGTAGGAGGGTTAAATTAACTTATCTTTTTGTGAATTTGAATATAAAATTTTCAAAATAATTTATACAATTAGAAATGATGTTTGGCTAAAAATTCATGTTTTTGCATGTAATTTGTCTTGTATTATATCTCGATCTTGTTAATTTTTGTGTGAATATTTGTGACTAGAGCTTAATAATGTTATTTATATGTCTAGGAGTCAATTGGAAGTGATTTAGAAAGTTTGCATGCAAAGTGAAGTAAAAACGGAAGAATTTGCAGGAAGTATAAGTTTGGTGCCTAGGTCCTGGATAATGAAGCGAGGTTCACTTCGCCAGACCGGGACCGGAGCAACAAATATCAGCTTCTCCCATCCGAATTAGGAGAAGCCCAATTCTCCCCAATAAACCCTAGCCGCTATAAATACATAAAAAACGTGCTTTTGGG
>AWOL01S0163859.1:19046-31941 GCA_000715115.1 Nicotiana otophora | reverse complement strand
CCAACAAGCAGAGAAGAGTTTGACTGACATGATAAAAAAGCTCTTGATAGACAACCAGAAAGTTATGACTGAGAATCAACAAGTTAGGGATGAGAATCAACAATTGCGCACAGGGTTCAAAAATCTAGAGAAGCGTTTTGGGCAAATGGCTAACAATCAGAACAATCGACCTGCTGGAGCTCTCCCAAGCGATATGGAGAAAAATTCTCAAGTCAATGCAGTGACGTTGAGAAATGGGAGAGAGTTGGTAGAAGTGCCTAAGAAGAAAAATGAGTCATTTGGGCTCGAAGAAGAAAGAGTTTCAAAACCTATAAAGGTAGATGAGAAAAACAAAACAGAGTCTGAGCATATATCATAGAGGGTGCCACCCCATTTTCCTCAAAGATTGAGAAAGAAGAATGATGATCACATGTTTTACAAATTTCTAGATATGTTGAAGTAGATACACTTGAATATCCCTTTGGTGGACATGCTCTGTGATGTCCCAAAATATGCAAAATATATTAAGGATATAATGGCAAATAAAAGGAAGTTAACTGAGTTTGAAACTGCCTCACTTACTTAGGAGTGCACTTCCAGGATCAACACAAGCCACAAAAGCTTAAGGATCCGGGTAGTTTTACCATCCCCGCGAGGATTGGTGAGATCGATGTGGGTAGAGCCTTGTGTGGTTTGGGTACAAGTATCAATTTGATGTCGTTGTCAGTGTTCAAACAATTGGGCTTAAGAGCTCCGAGACCCACCACGGTGATGCTATAGTTTGCTCATAGATCTTATGTTTATCCTGATGGGGTGATTGAGGACGTCTTGCTGCAGATTGGGAAGTTTATTTTCCTTGCAGATTTTATCATCCTGGACTACGAGGCTGATGAGTTAGTTCCTATCATCTTTGGACGACTTCTCTTGGCCACTGGAGATGCAATTATCAAAGTCTGAGAAGGTATGATGATCATGAGGGTGGACAATGAAGAAGCAGTCTCCAATGTATATCGATCCATTCAGTTGCCTCGTCATTACGAGGACCTTGCCATGATTTCTGTGGTGGAGATAAATGAAGCAGTCATGGAGCCAAGTGCGTTTAAAGAAGATACACTAGAAAATGCATTGATGTTGTTCACTCACTTGGAACTTGAAGAAGAGGTTGAGGAGATATTCCAAATTCTGGATGCATCTTGTGAATACATAAGAGAAAGATCCCAATTTGAGCCTCTGGATAGGCCAATCGGCCCGCCTCCTAAACCTTTAGTTGAGGAGGCCCCAAAACTGGAACTTAAACCCTTACCATCTCATCCTCATTGTGCATATTTATGAAGTTCTAACACTTTAACTGTGATTGTTTCTTCTCATTTGTCTAACCTGCAGGAAGAAAAGATATTAAAGGTACTGAGGGAGCACAAGCGTTCCATTGGTTTGACAATGTCTAACATAAAGGGTATTAGCCCTGAATTCTTCATGCACAAAATACTCATGGAGGAGGGACACAAGCCTAGCGTGGAACATCAACGCCGCCTAAATCCAAATATGAAAGAGGTGGTAAAAAAAGAAGTGATTAAGTGGCTCAACGTAGGTGGTAGGTATAATATTTCCTATCTCCGATAGTAAGTGGGTAAGCCATGTCCAATGTGTACCTAAAACGGGAGGGTATGACTATTGTAGTGAATGAAAAAAATGAATTAATCCTAACTAGGACTGTGACTGGTTGGCAGACATGCATAGATTATAGGAAGTTGAATAATACTACACGAAAAGTTCACTTCCCTCTCCCCTTCATTGATCAAATGCTTGAAAGGTTAGCCGGACAAGAATACTATTGTTTCCTTGACGGCTATTCGAGGTATAATCAGATTGCTATTCCCCGAAAGATTAAGAAAATACAACTTTTACATGCCCTTGTGCCACTTATGCATATAAGAGAATGCCATTTGTATTATTTAATGCACCTGCGACTTTCAAAGGTGTATGATGGTTATTTTTACTGATATGGTGGAATGATTTTTGGAGGTCTTTATGGATGATTTTTCTGTGTTTGGTCCCTCTTTTTATGAATGCTTGACCGATCTTGCTAAAGTGCTTACTAGGTTCGAGGAGACTAATCTGGAACTAAATTGGGAAAAGTGTCATTTTATGGTATGTGAAGGTATAGTGCTGGGGAACAAGGTGTCCAAAGATGGGCTGGAAGTTGACAAGGCTAAGGTGGAAGCAATTGAAAAGTTGCCACAACCAATTTCAGTGAAAGGAGTTCAGAGTTTTCTGGGACATGCAGGTTTTTATCGCCGATTTATAAAGGATTTCTCAAAAATTTCCTCTCATTTGTGCAGGTTGTTAGAGAAGGATGTGCCATTCAAGTTTGACGATGCTTGTCTGAAAGCACTCGATCAGCTGAAAAAGAAGTTAGTGAGTGTACCAATCATAGTGGCTCCTAACTCGAACGAGCCTTTTGAGCTGATGTGTGACACTAGTGATGGTGCAATTGGGGCCGTATTGGGCCAGAGGAGGAGCAAAATATTTTACTCCATTTACTATGTAAGCAAGACTCTCGCTCCTTCTCAAATAAATTATACTATGACTGAAAATGAGTTGCTTGCTCTAGTGTGGGCGTTCGATAAATTTCGGTCCTATTTGGTTGGCACCAAAGTCATCATCTACACAAATCATGTAGCCATCAGGTATTTGTTTGAAAATAAAGATGCTAAACTAAGGCTAATCCGTTGGGTTTTACTCTTGTAGGAATTTGACTTGGAGATCCGAGATCGTAAAGGAACAGAGAATCAAGTGGCCGATCACTTATCCCGGTTAGAAACTCGGAATCATGTAGCTGAGGGAGATGTCATCAAGGAAACCTTCCCGGATGAGCAATTGATGGCCGTTACTGCTGAGGAGGTGCCATGGTATGCAAATTTTGTAAACTATCTAGCAAGTGGAGAAATGCCACCTGACCTTGAACCTTATGCTAAAAAAGAAGTTCTTGCGAGATATGAGATCATATGTGTGGGATGAGCCATTTTTATTTAAATATTGTACCGATTAGTTAATGAGAAGATTTGTGCCCGAATCTAAAATAAATGTTATCTTACATGACTGTCATGCGTCGCCTTATGGTGGTCATCATGCGGGTGACAAAACGACAGCCAAGGTGTTGCAATCAGGTTTCTATTGGCCTAAGTTGTTTAAAAATGCCCATGTGTTCGTGAGTAAGTGTGATAGATGCCATAGAACGGGAACGATTACGAAAAGGCATGCGATGCCATTGCATGGTATTATGGAGGTTGAAATCTTCGATGTGTGGTAAATTGATTTTATGGGTCTGTTTCCCTCATCCAATGGGTGCAAGTATATTTTGGTGGCCGTTTACTATGTGTCTAAGTGGGTGGAGGCCATTTCTCTTCCTACCAATGATGCCAAGGTTGTGGTTAACTTTGTGAAAAAGCATATCTTTACAAGGTTCGGTACTCTGATAGTGATGATAAGTGATGGGGGCACCCATTTCTGTAACAAGTTGTTGGACAATGTCTTAGCGAAATACGGGTCAAACATAAGGTTGCGACCGCCTACCATCCTCAGACTAGTGGACAAGTTGAAGTGTCAAATAGAGAGATAAATCAGATTCTGGAGAAGACGGTTAGTGCAAGTAGGAAAGATTGGGTTGCAAAGCTTGATGATGCTCTATGGGCATACCGGATCGTACAAAACTCCAATCAGAGCTTCCCCTTACAAGATGGTTTATGGGAAGGCATGTCATTTACCGGTGGAACTTGAGCACAAGGCCTATTGGGCGATAAAGAAGCTGACTTTGATGTAGAATTAGCGGGTGAAGAACAGTTGATGCAATTGAACGAGCTTGATGAGTTTCGCTTGCACACGTATGAGAATGCCAAGTTATATAAAGAAAATACCAAGCGCTTGCATGATAAGAATATCCATAATCGCGAGTTCGAACCAGGCCAATTGGTTCTCTTGTTCAATTCGAGGTTGAGACTCTATTCGTGGAATCTCATATCGAGATAGTCGGGCCCGTTTGAGGTAGTAAGAGTCACTTCACATGGTGCAATTGAGTTGCGCGTCATAAATGGCGAAAGAACGTTCTTAGTGAATGGGCAAAGAGTAAAGCACTATTATGGAGGTGTCTTTGATCATCAGAAGTCGAAGGTGTTACAATCCAATTATTAGGCGAGATTATGCGCTGTACCGCGACATTAAATTAGGTATTTTTGGGGAGGAAACCCAGCTTTACTGCTATCTTTTATTTTTATTTTTATTATATTATTCTTATAGTGTCTGTTTTTATTTTGTAGGATTATAAGCATAGGAAGCAAAGTCATTGGAAGAGTGCAAAAGTGAGCTAGATGGCGAGAACTAAGTGTGGGGTGCCCACAAAAAAGGCCATGCCCGGAAAAAATCTGAGTACCTCGTGAGCCGTGATTGGTTCGGCCTTTGGCCTTTCACGTAGTTTCTTGTCCACGCTCGTTATTGTTTTGCTTTATTTATGCACTGGGGACACTGCACTCTTTTAAGTGTGGGGTGGAAGAATTCCTCTAGATAATTACTTGTGGTATGTTAGAAAAATGTTAACTTCTTATTTTGATTTTAGCTTCTTATTTTTGTTTTAGTAGTTGTGTAGTATTTTAGTAGCTTAATATTTTTTTTAAATGTGGAAAATAAGAAAAATCGAAAAAAGGTAGAATAATTAGATTTTTCCCGACAATGGATCTCCTAGACAGTTTTCTTGAGGGAATAAAGTCTAAACAAAAATCCAAAAATATATCTTTTAGTTTCCTTTAGATAGTAATAATCCCCCGTGATTTTTTTTGTGCCTCGGTTCTTTTCCATAGGATGTAGTTTGAACCGGGTCGTAATTGTTTTTATTTTGAGTAGGGTAGTATTTAGGAAATAAATGCTGGATAGATGTGATTCCTAGGCGCTCTTGACTTGTTTGATAGTAGCATATTTAGAATTTAGCATGTGTAGTATCTTTCCTATGTGCTAAAATTGCTTATGATTCCTTGGTTATTTGGATAGCATGTTTTGTGACGCATATGTCTCATTTTCTTGACTCATGTTCACTTTGTGGTTAATGCTTAATATCTTATGGCTCTGTGAATACTTGAATTAGTTTGAGAGTCGGAATGAGACCGTCCTTAGTGAGTCATGTGCCATGTGTGAAGTGAGATTTTTGTGTAGTCCATGTCATTGTACTTGTGTCTAGAACTTGGTCGGTATATGAGTCGAAGCGAAATTTTAGGTGAGACTTGGTTTGAAAAATGATTTTAGGTTGTCTTTGTTCTTTTTGAGCTTAATGCTTATTTCAAATAAAATCTATCCTTAGTTTAGTATTTTGATCCTATAGCTTTTATTTGGCACCCACATTACAAGCATATATCCCTTTTATTCTTAATTGACGTTATTTTTATCCTTTTACCTCTTGAAGCACTTCAATTGTGAAATGAGCGCTAAAAAAAGTGAGGAGGGAATTTGGGTGGCTTTCGAGTGGAACCAATGAAAGGAAGAAAAGTGCACTTGTTTTGTAAAAGAATACATCACTAGCAAAATTTGAAGAAAAAAAAATCTGAAAAAAGAGAAGGAAAAACATAGATGAATAAATTGATATCGTGTTCTTGCTAGTGGGTATGAATTAAAGTAGTGCCTAAAGAAAGAGGGAACGCTGTTAGGGATGATTTTCGTTGTGAAATTGAAGTTGGGATTGAAGAATTTGCGCTTACGGTTGATTATGAGATGTGTTAAAGTGCTTAGGGGGGTTAGTCACTATTCTTAATATATCCTTCACGTCCCTTAGCCCATATTACAACCATGAAAAGGTCTTAATTGATTTTAGATTGAGTGAGCCTACATTAGTATAGGTTTACATTAAGGGCAAGCCTATGGTACCAATTGCATGCATGCAACTTCTTTTATGAAAGTGAGTAGTTTTCTTTGATATATATGAGTCCTTAAAATATATTTAAGCGTTTGATTTGAATGTGTGGATTCAACTTACTCTTTTGTTCTTGTTGTGAGGGCACATAGTTTCACGAGGGATATGTAACGTCATTAGACTTCTCAAGGATGTTAGATGTAAAAGCCATGAGTGCATTGTGACACTGGGTCGATTTTAGAGGCTAGGATTATTATAAGCACGCCGTCTTTGTTATGAATATTTTTGAAGAATGGCATAAGTTAAAGTGAAGTGTAAGTGATCGCATATGCTACAAATTAATTGTTGCTATCAACCATGGTCATTGGTGTAGTGTGATTCAAATGTGTAAATATAAAGTGCCCAAGAATAGTGTTAATTGTTGGTTGATTGAGGATGAGCAAGAGATTAAGTGTGGGGTGGTGATGTTTGGCTAAAAAATCATGTTTTTACATGTAATTTGCCTTGCATTATACCTCGATCTTGTTAATTTTTGTGTGAATATTTATGACTCGAGTTTAATAATGTTATTTATATATGTGAGAGTCAATTGGAAGTGATTTAGAAAGTTTGCATGCAAAGTGAAGTAAAAACGGAAGAATTTCCAGGAAGTATAAAGTTTGGTGCTAGGGTCCCGGGCAACGAAGCGAGGTTCACTTCACCAGACCGGGACCAGAGCAGAAGAAACAAGAAAAGTACCGGACAGCCAATCGAGGTTCACTTCTCCAGACTGGGACTGGAGCAGAAAATATCAGCTTCTCCCATCTAAATTAGGAAAAGCCCAATTCTCCCCAAAAAACCCTAGCCGCTATAAATACATTAAAACGTGCTTTTAAGGGGGGAGACACTACTTTGGAAGGAGAGAAGACTTTGGGACATTATTTTGGAGGCAAGAACATCATATGGTACAACTTTTGAAGGAGAAAATCATCGAGTTCTTCATTCCTTCATCTTTTCTTTGTAATTTATTTATGCAAAATACTTTGAAAATTGTTACTACGAACATGACTGGCTAAGCACTCTAGTTTCTAGGGTTGTGGTTGACATGATTATTAATTTTTATTAATTACATCTTCGTTAATTCGTATTATCATCTTATGGTCGTTTCTTTAATTTTATTTTTAACTTGTGAATTGTTGTAACTACCAATTCACCCTACTATCTATGTTATGCTTGTGAAAGTTGTGTTTAGATTGGAGTAGAACTAAAAAGAGCTTGTTTCTGAACTCGTGGCTCGGGAAACGATTTCACGATTAATATAGAAATATACCTAACAGTCTTGCTTAGTTGAATACCGTATTATATTCGTCCACGATAGACTCAATACCATAAGAATATTGGATTGATATATTGTGGATAAACGAATAGTATTGTGGGAACATGCTATTCATATAAAAGATTCGGTCAATTAGCAACCATACATAATCTGAATTAACAAGTGTTGTTATTGAACTTAATAGGATTGATAAACCGATCACAACCTTGAAATTTTTATCTCCTATGAGTAAAATTCAAAAATGCAGGTTTGCATCCTTGATAAATGAGTGAATTACTTGTTCAACTTCTACAAAAGTAATTTAGTAGAAAAACAATATTTTTTATTATCTTGGACAGTTAATTAATTTTTGTTAGCTTAAATAACAACTAATCTAAGTTTTCGTGGGTTCGACATCTGATTTTCGAATTACTTTATTACTTGACGGTCATGTATACTTGCGTGTACTTGGAAAACCAACAAGAAACTATATAAAAACTAATACAAGTCACAATAGTTAACAACTTAAAATATTTAGAAAGTATTTTCAAGAAATACGATCATAGCAAACTTTGTTTAACTCCCTCAAATAATAATAAGTTCACATAACTTAAAACAGAGATAATATAATTTAATCATATTTAACACTTAAATAATTGTTACATTTCTTCGTACCAAGAAAAAGGGGGGAAATTAAATTGAAGGCTAAAGAGCTTCAAAATTTTGGTTCTTAGATAATTGTCATGTTGTCTATTAATTAGTAGCAGCGCTATAATTGATATTTTGACTAGATTCAAAGATCTTGCAATTAGGGGAGAACATAACTTATAAGTTACGAGTGCAAATGAATTTTCGGTACCTTTTGTTTGCATATATGTTTCCTAAATATTTATAAATATATAATTTTAAACTCAAATCTATTGTATATTAATTTAAAGTCATTGTAGACAGGAGCGAAGCTACAACCTATTAAGTGTGATCAATTAATCACCTTTCGTCGAAAAATTATATTATGTGTATAGGTAAAATATTAGGGTTTAGAGGTATATAACATATATTAAACACCCTTTATCGGGATATTTTTTCACTTCTTTCAAGTTTGAACGCCTTTAGAGAAATTCTTGGCTTCACCACTGATTATAGAAGTTCATAAACTTTAAATTTTGGTTTCGATTTTGAGACAAGATTAGAATATTATGTATGTTTCTTATAATTATGGCAAGTAGATGAATTATTATGTTGTCACTTAGATCATGTTGTTTACCCGAAAAATCGGATAAAGTTGAATTTATGTATGGTTCTAAGGGCAAGTAGATTCCTATAATATGAAAATAACAATACACGTATTTATAGTGCAAAAAATAGAAAGATGATGAACAAAGATTTTAGGTGAGCTTTAGTAAGATAAACACAATGAATTCTTAATCCCAGTCAAAGATGTCCTCTATTACAAACTCTCCTGACTTTTATAGCTAAGGATTGCTACTTTATCTATAGCAACATGATGGAATAAATATTACTAGTGGAGGACCCATGATGGTATGTCTCCTCCTTAATTTTCGCAGAGATTCTCTCATGTGGTGCGGTTGTAACAGCTTTTGTCTGTGAACTCGATACTGCCTCGAGCTCGATACCGGATCGGAACCACGGCCTTGATTTCGAGCTAGGTGATCACTTTCGGGCATCGATGTTCGGGACCTGTATCGACCGATGTCACCTCATTCGATTCGAGCGCCCGGGCTCGACGCCCCCATCACGGAATACGCTCGGGGTCTTCATGAAGGCATCCCTCAATTGAAATGCCATCATCGATCGATCTTCACGACCGATGATCGATTTTAACCGTATACACATGTCCCTAATATTTTTTAAATAATAATGTTGTTCACGCATTTATGCTACTGGACACATGAGTATTGGCTAGCAAAATCTTACAGTAATGTTTCAATGACCAGTTTTTCAAAATCTACGTGAGACAGAAAGATAAGACTTTCGGAAGTACCAAGTAAACAATGATATGATTGGGGCGCGCATAGAACTCGTCCAAAACTCAACTGCTATAACAAAAATTGAAATACTCCACTACTTATTGTTTCAAAAGGCGTAATTTTCGGCTAAACTGTTAAATTTAAGTAATAATATGTTAAATTTAGTTAAAGATAATAACTCTATATGTAAATCTTGAAAATATGTGGGAGATGAGGACATATTCCGTAAAGGATTGATAACAATAAGTATAAAATATTCTTAAAGTGTGAGCAATAATGAAGGTGTAACTAGTAATAAATAACAATAAATGATATTTAAGTAAATAGGAGAAATTATTTACCCAATAATTGATGGATTGACAAATATTTTTCCTGACAATGATGAATGATAGATAGATCCAAGATTTGCTTGATCAATCCTCGGATCTGATAAAAATGTGTAGAATAATATGAGCAAGAATCTTGGTAAAAAAGGTAACCTTTGTATTTTTCCAAGAGAGAGAAAATCTTCTTTTGAAAAGTGTTCTTATCAAATGAGTATTACCTGCCCCTCTTCCTTTTCTTCTTCTCTTATATATTTGACACATATCCCTAGCAAACCCTAATAGTACAAGTGTATTCTCTCTAATATTCTATTTCGAAAACTAGTCGTTACTGTTCTTTACACAATGCTCGACCTCGGTCATGGTTGACATCTCGGCCATGAATCTTGTTGCTTCCTGGTCGACCTCGACCGACTCTTTCCTTAATGTCGTATTACGCTAAATATTCTTAGGGCAGATTTAGGCCTATACAGTTAGTCCCTCCGCTAATTAAGGCCGACCCCACACGGCCTTGATGAGCAGACTCTATTTATCGTGGTCGGCAAAATTAGGCAAGCAAGTCAAGTAGTGACGTTTCGGATGAGGTGACAACATGACCTTTCATGAGCCGCAATCTTTAGGGTCGCATCGTTTCAAAATGACCTCATGACATCATGCGTCATTATGACGTATGTTCCCGATGCTTTGCGTCGTTTCCCGTGCCTCTGTCACTTTGATACCTGCGCTGGGTAATGATGGCCTGATTTCTTGGCCCTCGCACTTGAACTCTTATAAATAAGGACGTGAGACCACTCGTTTGTGTTTTGCATATTCTTAACATCGAATCCATGTGTCTTATTCTCTATTCTTTATATTGAATCCTTGTCTTCTTTTTACTTCGTTATTACGTATCCACTCCCCCGATTCTGGTGATTCCAGTTGCTTCCAACCCTTCTGTACTTAAAATATCTTCTCCAAAAAATATGGTTAACGTACCCTCTCGTTCCGGCATTGCAACTGACCATATCTCTTTGGCGGTGCGTATGCTTCTTCATGATGATAGTGTTTCTATTGCCATTGAGTACAAGAATTTCCTACGGCGGAGGAAATAATCCCTCGTAGTGGAAAAGTTAGGTCCGACTTTTCGAAGATGCCTGAGGACGACCCTGAGGTCTCGACATCAGCCATGAAAAAGGTCGATCTCGCTGAGCTTAAGGCAAAGTTCAAAATAACTGCCCATATCAATCTGATCCCAACGGAGCGCGATGTGGTACAAATACACCTCCCCGGGTATTGCGCGTTCTATGCGTATCCTTTCTACATCGGCTATTTGTTTACTCTTCCCCCGTTGGCGGAGGAACTTTGCCGTTATTACAGAGTTTTCCCGGCCCAACTCTCTCCACACATCTACAAGCTTATCCGCATGTTTACTAAATATGCGGAGTTGGCCGGGGTCGGGGTCACACTGCGAAACCTGAAGCACCTCTTCGTCCCTACTTCCTATAGGGGATGATCTTGTACCTTCGCCAGCGAGGAAGTAAATGTCTGGTGGTGAAGATGGACGACAAGGAAAATCGTCAGTTCTGGCTCAACTACTTTTTCATCAAAACCGAGGACGTGGTGGCTAATGCGAGTGGATTCTCTAAGACTTGGAATTACGCCAGTAAGTATCTCTTTTTTGTCAAGCGTTTATTTTACTTGTTTTAGTCATAGGCTGACATTACGTCCCTTCTCCGTGCAACCGAGACTACGCCCCTCCTTTGGTCGGGGACATTCATCACTCGGTCAGCTAGGTTTTGCCTCACACTGTGGGATTCGTGAATGGCCAGCCTTTCTCAAGAAGTTCAGGTTTGCGTCTTCCGCGATCGGTGAGTTCATCTATATATATATATATATATATATCATATCTATATTGTTTTGACCTCATGGTCGCTTGCTCGTTATAGTTTTGTATAGGAAGTGACAATCCTTTAATCTTTCTTTTTCAGCCCGAGGATCTTCGAGGAGACCGAGGGCTCCTCCTCCTGCATTTTGTAAGAGGAAGGCTACTTCTTCTTCAGAGTCTGTTCATGTTATGACCGCGACCAGGCCTGCCCGGTTGTCTGCTTCTGTACCTTCTTCTGTCGTGGCTAGGTATGCTCGGTCGTTGACTAAATCTGCAGCAGAACTCCCGACTTCCCCTTTGCATCTTCTAGTAGACAAGGACGATGAAGAGGAATCATCGCCGAGTGGTGGTAATTTACTTCCCCGCAAGAGGAGATTAGTGGACGTCGGTGAAGGAGCTGTCCGAGCGGCGAATTCGGTGATGGGGGATTTTGTCGTTCGAGAAATGACGACCATAGATCTTGAAGATGACACCGAATTACTGATATGTAGGGATTTTAACCTATTATTTGCTCTCTTTTACTTGTGTTTAGAGCCAAAAATGCGTGAAGGCATTCCCGGAAACTAATGTATTATGCTTGCTTGCAGGGATTGTTCAAAATGAGCCAAAGGAGTCATAAGCAACTCATAAAGGAGTCAGAACTTAACAAAAACCAAGACTGGGACAAAAAATATGAAACGCAGACCGCACAAATATTGTGCGGCCGCGAAATATACAACGCGGTCGCGAGCACTATTTCGAGGTCCGCGAAAGGAAGATTCAGAGAGATGGATTTTTGGGCCAAAACATGAACGCGGACCGCGTCAGAAAGGTGCGGTCGCGAAAGTACCTACGCGGCCGCGATTGGAATTACGCGGACCGCGGTTGCTGAGGTTCAAAGAGCTTACATGGTTGTGTATTTCCTGAGCACGTGAGACGACAGGAACTTCCATTTTGGGCAATTTTGTATTAGATTCTCCTTATAACATTAGATTTTCATCTTTTAATCTAGTATTTGTAATTTTATCTTCTTTTCATCTTTAATTTCTGCTATTTCTATGAGTAGCTAAACCCATAGCTAGGGTTGTGACCCAACCCTAGTGTGGGTATTTAATGGGTACTGAATTTTAGGGTTTGAATGTTTATGAGTTAGTGATATTTAGCCTAGTTCTCGCTAGAATTGTAGAATTAGTGGTTGTAAACACTGATTCATGCCCTTATGATTTAGTCTCTTCTTGAGAAAGAGGGACTAAGTCTAGGAAAACTAGGCTAACAAGGAATTGAGCTGAACTTAAGAAATTGATAGCCACAATTAAAGGGTTAAACCTAGAGATAGTAATACCCGACTTAAGCTAATATCACGTGACTTGCATGAATACCCATTTGGACTTGAGAAACCCAAATTGGGCAAAATCACTCAAACTATCGAGAGTTATAAAGTGACTACTTGGGTGTGATAGCTATATTACAACCCCAAATTAATCAAGCTTGCCCTATATTCTTGCTACCCATTAGATATCCACCTAGGCGGAAGTCACTACCCTAGTCCTTTTAAACACTTGAAAACCAACATCAAAA
>AWOL01S0163859.1:848-11661 GCA_000715115.1 Nicotiana otophora | reverse complement strand
TCGATTGCAATAATAATACCCAACTAGGAGTCGGGATCGAATCCACAGGGAGCATAGATGGGATTAGGTATATATTCGGACTAAGCGCGTAAAGTGTCTAAGATGCATTTCTACAAACTGTGTTTTGATTCTACTTCTAAATTATGCTACGGTTTGCAAATGCAAAGATAGAGAATAATATTTTTGGTGTTGTTTTTCTAGTATGTAAAATATCTAGGGTTGTGACTTCCACCTAGGTGTTTGCCTAACGGGTTGTGGGCTTTAGAGCGGGTTTTGTTGGTCGGGGTGTATTATAGCAATCAACACACAATTACCCACTCAATACCTCTCGGTAATAGAGTGATTTTGCCCAATTTGACTTTCTCAAGTCCAAATGGGTAATGCACAAAATAGTTGATAGATGCTCAAGTTGGGTTTTACTATCTCTAGATTCAATCCTTTAATTGAGATTATCAATTTCTTGAGTTCATCCCAATTTCTAGTTAGCCAAGTTTTCCTAGACTAATCTCTCTTTCTCAAGTAGAGACTAAGTTAAATAGGCTTAAATCAATGTTTGAAACCATTAATTCTACAATTATAGAAAGAACTAGGCTAAATATTACACACACAACCATAAACAAGCCCTAAATCAAATACCCATTAGGTACCCACACTAGGGTTGGGTGACAACCCTAGCTAGAAATTTAGTTACTCATAGTGGGTGATGAAGAAAATAAAGAAGAAAAGATGATTAAACTTATATTTAATGATAAATAGATGAAAATCCAATGTAAAAATTGACAACCTATTATAAAGTTTCCTAAAACAGTAAAGAAAAATGGCTACCAACTTTCAGATATTCAAAACTTAACCTAATTTCGTCAAAAAAGGCTATTTATACACAACTGATATTTTCAGACAAAATTGCCTTTTTGGAGGTTCTGCGGCTGCACAATTCTGTGTGCAGTCCGCACTTTGCTGCAGCTCTTGACGAGAGTGGTTTCTACGGCCGAACAATTCTGAACTGCGGCCGCACTTCTTGAGTTCTGCGGATCGCACAATTCTGGATGCGGACGCACATTTGATTTCAGTGGCCGCACAATTATAGTGAAGTATGCATATCTTGATTGTCTTGAATCCCCAACTCTCTGAACCTTGACTTCTGCGTCCGCACAATTATTTTGCGGTCCGCACTTTGCATTGCATCACTGTCAAATTTTCTTCGTGTTCTATGGCCATAGACAGAATTCTGTGGTCCGCACTTTAGCCCTTTTTGCTTGGTTTTTGTCTTTGTTCAAAATCAATCATTCTTGAGTTGAATTTCATTACTTTGGCTCAATTTTCAATATTCCTGCAAGTAAGCATATTTCATCAATTTTTGGGAATACCTTTAAGCATTTTTGAACTAAAATGAAAGTCAAAAGGCGCAAATAAGTAGTCAAAATTCCCACCTATCAACTCTCCCAAACTTAAGCTTTTGCTTTTCCTCAAGAAAATAAGGTAATTCCTACCTCCACAAGAAAAGAGCTATTCCCGCTAAGCTAAGGTGAATCAAACACACATCAATTGGGACCAACAATTACCCACACACTCATGTATCATTAACAAGGCAATGTTTTGAAGGTTAAAGCACAAATAGCTCTAATGTGACACTTGAGCATCAAGAGTTGACTTTAATCATCAAGGAAGTTTCAACTTTTATGTAGGTCACTTTGAATCCCAAACTCCTACTCTTATACTCTCTGTTAGCTCATCTCACCTAAGAATGTAGCACTCAATTCAATGATTTGGGAAAAGCTCGCTCATTACTCTCAAAAGAAAGTCACAAGTACGGCTCTAAGTACCATATGCTTGCCCCTCATGTAAATCACCACTAATGTAAGCTCACTCGGCTTGAAATCATGTAGGGCTTTTTCGGCATGTAATGAAGGCTTTTGGAGTAAGGTAGAAAATGTTGGAATAGAACGGGTTCATCTTTCCTTAAGCACTCCATTTTCTCTTTTTGGCTCATGCTTTGTCGACTCTTTGAGTCATTTTCTTTTTCCTTAGAGGAACTAGAGAGACTTAACATCACTCTTTCTTGGTCATGATATTCATTTTCTCCTTCTTTATTGTCTCCATGCTTTGCACTTTGCTTTTCTTTGAATCCCTTCAACTCTTCAATTTATTCACTTTCTTTTTGTGTTTTTCTTTTGTTCTTTCTTTTTCTTCATTTCTTTTCTTTTTTTTGTACCTTGATACCACTTTCAAACTCCTCGTCTCTCTCCCAAACTTATGTTTTCACCAATTTACTTCTCATGAGTGTTAAGGAAAGCTCGGGTGCCAAGAGAGGATTACTACAAAACGGGTAAAGGCTTGTAACATGGTTATCAAATAATAAAGGATTTAGGCTCAAAAGGGTTGATTAGGCACAACATCATTGGTGGGCCATGAAAAATTTCAAAACGGGTCAAGGAGAGCCTACAATCACTTCTCAAGCCAAGCAAAACTTAGAATTTTACCTAGAAACATATTCGGGGCAAGTTCTAGACCAGTCGCACGGGTACTTGGACTTGTAACAAAACATCTCACCTCTCACACAATTGGATTGCTCAAGAGGGTGGAGTCGAGGGCCCACAACAACCGTAATCAAGATGGAAAATCACTAATGGTTCAACTAAACCACTCGATGATTGTCTAAGTCAACGCAAGAGTCACAAGGTCAGTAACTAGAACTATTTCTTTCCAAGAACTTGTTTTTAATCATAAGCATGTAGTTAAGTGTGTTGGTACCAAGTGAAGCATGCTTGACTCTTCTAGTTCGACTCACTTAGGTCCTTTTATTCCTTATTACTATCGTTCTTTCATAAATATAAAAAATGGACTCAATTTCTTAAGAAGGTTGTCACGTCATCCATCGTTGGGAAGAGTCACCCGGTTCACACAAAAACCACATTTGGAAAGAACCGTGGCATTAAGAAAACCAAAGGCTTATTGATCACTAAAACATAAAAAGAAGCTACTAAATCAAAGAGAAGCTATTAAAGTAAATAAGAAGCTAGACTACTAATAAAACAGAATAAAGAAGCTATAAAATAAACTAATGAAAGCAAAGATGAATATACAAACCAAAAAAAGGCAAGAGAATATATACATTAATAGAGAGAGAAGAATATATACATAATAAAAATAAAAATAAAAAGAGAGTATTATAGTTATTACAGGCCAATGTCAAATGTCATATCAAATCTAAAATAGACCACCCCCAGAATAAAAATAAACATTGTCCTCAGTGCTTAACAAAAATCAAAATAAGGAGGGGAAAGAGCAAAGAGGACTTCCTATGTGGTCTCAGTATCCATAGCAGCATCACTTCCCTTAGGCTCCTCCAGATGGATCTCATCATCCTTTGCTCGGGGAGCAGCTGGGTTGGTGAACATCTGTAGTACTACCTCAGTAGTGTGGGTAGCGCGGTCTGGCTCCTCAGACTGGCCAATTGGTGCCACTGATGATGTTTGGTCTGCTGGTACTGATGGATCTGTCTCCATCAGTAAGTCAAATGGAAGATCCCCAGCGACTGTTATCTTGGTCACTTCTTGTCTCAATTTCTCAACTGATTTTCTCGAAGCCTGAGATTTCCTCATCTTCTTCACCTGCTTCCCAAGATCCTCAATTGCTCCCCTATATGCCACCAAGGTAACCATGATGGTCTTTTGATTCTAAAATATTTTCTTCAAAGTTTCCTCCACTGACGAAGGAATCTAGGGTACTAAGGTAGAGGTCTGAGCTACAACAGCACTGGATAGGTCAGAGAGCTATGCAATAGTTGTCTGCATCCAGTTGTTGAGACTTGCCAGTGTCTGGGAGACTCACAATGCAGAGAGTGGATAAGTTGAGGAGGAAGGTACTAATATCGATACTGATGTCCCAGAAGATGGAGGTGGTGGCAGGGCAGCTGTCTAGGTGGAAGGCCCGACTGTTGTAGAAGGCATGGAAGTTGTAGAAGGCATAGCAGCAAAATCAGAAACTACCATCGATGGCTCATCAGACTGGCCTACGGTAGTAGTCGACTTACCCTTGTTTTTCGGGTTACTTGGATCCTTCAGAGAGTACCAGGAGAAGGGTTGCTTAGCCCTTACCTTCGTATCAAAGCTCTTGGGCTCTACCCCTGCATCCGTGAGATACTCTGTGATAGTGTTGGGATACGGATAGGAACTTTCACCCTGCCTAACAACCAGAGACATATTGGCCGACATGATGGCATCCACATTAATTGGGTACCCGGCCATGATAGATACAACTAAGGCTGCCCCGGGGATTGGAAGATTGTTTTCATTCCGGCTTGGGTCTATGCGACTGCATACAAATGTTTGCCTCCATTTTGCTTCAAAGTTGAGGGTGTTCCGCAGAATAGGAACCCCTACTGTGATCCATGGTGGTGGTGGTCCTAGAGCTGCCACTATCTCAGCTAGCCAAGGGCAAACTGCAGTCACCAAGTGCGACTTTCTGTAAATACTGCACCGTCTCCATATCCTCGAACCCCAAATAAGTGTTCAGGGTGCTCTGATCAAATTGTACTTTCAAGTTCCGCACCTTAGTCCCCTTCTTGATGTGCGCCACATAGGCGTAGAACTCCCGTACTAAGTGCTCTTTGGTATCCAATATGCTTTTCATGAACCATTTCCACCCTTTTCTTTCCCGAAATTGTCTTAACACATTCGGGTTGTATCTATCCAAATCTTTCAACACAAACTGCCGCTCAAGAGTGAGCGATCTCTGAGGCCACCACTCTCAGAACCTATTGAATGTAGTCAAGCTCAAGAACTTATCTTCCCAAACTTCCTTCTTCTTTGACCTCTCCAGGCCTGCAACTCTGGTATCACCCCCCCTCCCCCTCCAGACCGTCATCCGAAATATCATCATCATCATCAACTGTGACTGGTACGGCGGGGACATGAGTAGATGAGGGCTCCGTAACCTTACTGTTCCCTTCCGATACCTCAGAATTACTCTCAGAAGAGCTAGACTCGTCTCTCATTCGGTATCTATCCTGGGGCATCTGTGGCTGTGATGGCACAACATGCTACCTTTGCGCTGAGTCACCCTTTGATGCTTCCCTAGACGGGGCATATAAACTTGATTCTGAGAGCTCTGTTTGTCTACCTCGGCCTACTATTGCCTTGTTACTAATCACTTTCTTCACGGAGAGTGGTATGGTACCCCTGCCTCGGCCTCAGGAGGGTTCACCCTTCCCTTTAGAAGTGCCACCACGTCCTATTAATCTAACTATTTTCTCCAATACATAGCAACAACAGTCAATTAAAGTTCGAACACATACTATAAAATAGTAGCAGATAAAATAGTGGGAAAGAGGGGGAAGTGCGGTCCGAACAATTATAAGAGTGGCCGCAGACTGCCTTGTGCGGACAGCATAATTTTGAAGTGCGGTCACACAATCGAAGTGCGGACCGCACAATTGTGAGTGCGGCTGCACAATTCCAAGCCTAGTAGTACCAGTTCTCTAAAGTATGCATCTGCGGTCGCACAAATTTTCTGCGGCCGCAGTTCATAAAAAGAAACATGGGTTGCCTCCTAAGAAGCGCCTGATTTAACGTCACGGCACGACATAGATTATCATCAATCACTTGAAATGAATTAATGCCACGACGTGGCCATCATTAACTTTTCCAAGATAATGCTTCACCCGGTGACCATTGACTCTAAACACTTCATCATTTTTATTCTTCAAGTCTAATGCACCAAAGGGTGTCACATTCACAACCTCAAACGGACCATTCCACTTAGACTTCAACTTTTCCTGAAATATCCGTAACCGAGAATTGAACAATAACACAAGATCATCTTCTTTGAACCCCTTGTTCCGGATTTACTTGTCATAGAGGTACTTCATCTTCTCCTTGTATAAGGAAGAACTTGTATATTCACGGTACCGGAATTCATCAAGCTCATTCAATTGTGACACCATCAGGTTAGCGGCGACATCCCACTCAAGATTAAGCTTCTTCAATGCCCACATAGCCTTGTTCTCAAGTTCCACCGGAAGGTGACAAGATTTCCCGAACACCAACCGGTATGGAGACATCCCAATCGGTGTTTTGTAAGTCGTCCTATAATCCCATAGAGCATCATCAAGTTTCTTTGACCAATTCATCTGGCTGGCATTCACGGTCTTTGACAAAATACTCTTGATCTCCCGGTTGGAGACTTCCACTTTTCCGCTTGCTTGAGGATGATAGGGGGTCGAGACTTTGTGAGTGACACTATACTTGGTGAGTAAGGTATCAAAATATTTGTTGCAAAAGTGCGATCTCCCATCACTTATAATGGCCCTTGGAGTGCCAAATCTTATAAAGATATTCTTTTTCAAAAATGACACCATACTTCGAGCTTCATTGTTGGGTAGAGCAACGGCCTCAACCCACTTTGACACATAGTCCACAGCTACCAAAATGTATGTGTTCCCACAAGAGCTTACGAAAGGTCCCATGAAATTAATGCCCCACACATCAAAAATGTCAATTTCCAAGATGGTGGTGAGGGGCATCTCATTTTTATTAGAAATCCCACAGACCCTTTGATAGTCATCACAACGCTTAACTAGATCACTTGCATCCTTGTAGAGAGTAGACCAATAGAATCCACAACCCAACACTTTCACCATCACTCTCGCTCCACCATGGTGACCACCATATGGTAAAGAGTGGCAAGCCTCAAGAATTTCCACTTGTTCTTCCTCCGGCATACATCGTCGAATCATACCATCGGTACAAATTCGGAAGAGATACGGTTCATCCCAATAATAGTCAAGGCAATCCCGTTTGATCTTCTTCCTTTGGTTTGAAGAAAACTCATTCGATACAATACCACTCACAAGATAATTTGCTAAGTCGGTGAACCATGGCATCTTGGTCATTAAAATGGCTAGAAGTTGCTCGTCGGGGAAGGAGTCATTAATCCCAAGGCCGGTATGTGGCCTCCCCTCCTCTTCCAAGCGAGACAAGTGGTCCACCACTTGGTTTTCACTGCCTTTGCGGTCTTGGATTTCGAGATCGAACTCTTGCAATAAAAGCACCTATCACATTAACCTCGCCTTTAAATCCTTTTTGCTCATTAAGTACCGAAGCACCGCATGATCGGTGTGGACAATCACCTTTGTACCCATCAAGTATGGGTGAAACTTTTTCATAGCAAAGACAATAGCAAGGAACTCTTTTTTGGTCACTGTGTAATTGATTTGGGCATCGTTCATGGTCTTACTAGCATAGTAGACCGGATGGAAGATTTTTTTAATACATTGCCCCAAAACTACTCTGACCGCCACATCACTTGCGTCACACATGAGCTCAAAAGGCAAGCTCCAATCAGGTGCGGTGATAATAGGGGTAGTAGTCAATTTGAACTTGAACAATTCGAATGCCTTCATGCAATCCTCGTTAAAATGGAACTTGGCATCCTTCTCCAAAAGCTTACACAAGGGGTTCACCACTTTGGAAAAATCCTTGATGAAATGGCGATAGAACCCGGCATGACCCAATAAGTTATTCACTCCCTTCATGGATGTAGGGGTGGGAGTTTAGAAATCACCTCTATTTGGGCCATGTCGACCTAAATACCATTCTTTGAAATTTTATGGCTAGGGACAATGCTTTCCTCGACCATGAAGTGACACTTCTCTCAATTGAGCACCAAGTGTGTGTCCTCACATCTTGCAAAGACCTTATCCAAGTTTTTCAAGCAATCATCAAAGGAATACCCAACCACAGAAAACTCATCCATGAAGACCTCAAGAAAATCCTCCACCACGTCGGTGAAGATAGCCACCATACACCGTTGAAAAGTCGTTGGTGCATTGCATAACCCAAATGGCATCCGCGAGAATGTGAAAGTACCATAGGAACATGTGAAAGTAGTCTTTTGTTGGTCCTCCGGAGCAGTAAGAATTTGATTGTAGCCAGAATATCCATCAAGGAAACAATAGAAAGCACGGCCAGCCAACCTATCAAGCATTTGATCAAGGAAGGGAAGTGCGAAATGATCTTTCCTTGTGACTTTGTTGAGCTTGCGATAGTCTATACACACTCTCCACCCGGTCACCATTCTTGTAGGAATCAACTCGTTCTTGTCATTGGTGACCATAGTTATGCCCCCTTTTTTGGGGGACACATCACACCGGAAAGGTCCATGAGCTATCGAAAATGGGGTAAACAACCCCGGCATCCAAACACATTATGATCTCCTTCTTCATCACCTCTTGCATTGCTTCATTTAGTCTTCTTTGATGTTCAACTGAGGGTTTGGCATCTTCATCCAAAAAATTCATGTGCATGCAAAAGGCGGGGCTTATACCCCGAATATCTATCAATGTTCATCTGATAGCTTTCTTCCTCTTTTGTAGCATCGCCAAAGTAAAGTCTACCTGCACGTTAGTCAAACAAGAGGAAAGAATAACTGGTGAAGTAGAACACGGACCAATGAATTCATACCTGAGATATAAAGGCAATGACTTTAACTCCAAAGTGGAAGGCTCCTCGATTGAGGGCTTTGTTGGAGGAGTCTTCCGATTTTCAAGATCTAAGGACAATTTGCAGGGTTCATAAGTGTACGATCCCATTCCTTGCAATGCATTCACACATTCCGCATAGCCATCTTTCTCATAATCATCATGATTAAGCAATACGGCCTCCAAAGTATGATCAACATTCATCATGGCACTAGCATCATCAACTATCACCTCGGTCATTAAGTCCACATACGTACAAACTTCATTGCTATCCGGTTGCCTCATAGATTTGTACACATGGAAAACCACATATTCATCCCCCACCCGGAGGTTGAGATCATCGGCTTCCACATCAACAAGTGTCTTCCCCGTAGCAAGGAAAGGTCTACATAAAATAATAGGCACCTCAGTCCACTTCACAATCAAGAATTACAAAGTCTGCCGGGAAGATGAACTTATCAACTCGAACCAACACATCATCAATAATACCCAATGGTCTCTTCATAGTATGATACGCCATTTGTAGCCTCATAGAAGTGGGTCTTGGTTGCCCAATCCCCAACGTTTTGAAAACCGAGTAGGGCATCAAGTTGATACTCGCCCCTAGATCACAAAGAGCTTTGGCAAAGTCGGCGGTTCCAATGGTGCAAGGGATTGTGAAAGCACCGGGATCTTCCAATTTAGGGTGCATTGAGTGCACAATTGCACTCACTTGATGTGTTGTCTTTATAGTCTCACAATTCATCGATCTCTTCTTTGTCACAAATCCTTCATGAACTTTGCATATCCGGGCATTTGCTCCAAAGCCTCAACCAATGGTACATTAATAGATAAGCTCTTCATCATGTCAATGAACCTTTTGAATTGGTTCTCGCCATTTTTCTTGGCGAGACTTTGAGGGTATGGAGGAGAAGTCCTTGGCATTGGTGCCTTAAACTTTGGCACTGCCGGTTCCGATATGTCAAAAATGTGTTCCCTAGACGGGTTCACTTCTTCTTGAGTCTCCTCCACATTTTCATCAATATCAATTCTCCCTTCGTCATTTGGTTGCACCACATTTTTTGGAATCTCATCTTCTTGAATCACATGTTCTTCATCCATAATTTTTCTTTGACTTGAGGTGGTTGCATCCCCACCTTTTCCACTTCTAGTAGTCACGGCCATGGCATGTCCCGTTTTGTTCCCACCCTTCGGGTTCACCACCGTGTCACTTAGTAGTGCCCCCTTAGGACGAATGTTCAAAGCTTGCGAGATTTTCCCCAATTGAACTTCCAAATTGTGAATTGAAGTGTTGTGAGAGGCAAGTTGAGCATCAGAGTCGGAATTCTTCTCCATCATTTGTTTAATCATGTTCTCAATTCACCCAATCTCATTGTTGGAAGAGCTAGGACCATGGGAAGGATAAGGATGCGAGTTGCTTGGTAGTTGATACATCCATAGTCTTTGACAGTCTTACCCCCGATTCCCTTGATTATTGTTCCATCCCCCTTGGTGTTTGCCTCCCCAATATCCTTGACTATTGCCACCCCAATTACTTTGGTTGTTTTGATTGTTCCAATTCCCTTGATTACCTTGAGATCGCCATTGTTGTTGATTCGGGCCTAGAGAGTTGTTTCTTTGCCCTTGAAAGTTGTTCACATATTGTACTTCCTCCTCTTGTTCATTGTAAGATTCATCTTGGTCAAACCTACTATCTTCTTGCACATATTGTTCCGCACGGTTTTGCACTTATTGGCCCTTTTTCCTTCGCTTGTTAACTATCATATTTACTCCTTCCATTGCATTTACTTGCTTAGGACCTTGAACTTGTTGGAGTTGAGCTTTGGCTAATTGATTCATTATGGTGGTCAACTCGGCAATTGCTTGCCCGTGATCATGCAATTCTTTATGTATGTGAATCACATTTGGATCACCTTGAGGAACATTTTCTCTACTTTGCCATGCCGATGAAGTATCTGCCATTTCATATAAGATCTCACAAGCTTCAGCATATGGTGTTGTCATGAAATTTCCACAAGCAAGTTGGTTGACCACGCATTGATTGGTAGTATTGATCCCCCTATAGAAAGTTTGTTGAATCATAGCCTCAGTCATCTCATTGTTCGAGCACTCTTTCACCATAGTTCGGTACCTCTCCCATATCTCATGCAACGGCTCATTGGGTTCTTCTTTGAATGCTAGAATTTCGTCTCTAAGAGTAGCCATATGCCCGGGAGAAAAGAACTTGGCAATGAATTTCTCCGCCAATTCATCCCATGTATTAAAGGAATGGTTTGGCAACCTTTCTAACCAATCCAAAGCTTTCCCCCGTAGTGAGAAAGGAATTAGCCTCAA